>OU015494.1:69789446-69916946 GCA_907164885.2 Dolomedes plantarius | reverse complement strand
ATTTTATAACTTTTTGAATACTACTCAAACATCAATTCTATTGTTACTCAATATCAAAAAATCATAATATTTCAAATTTTAAGGATCGCTGGGTAATCAATGCGCTGAGAAGGGCCATAGCTGAATTCAATTTGTGCCCGTCCCAAATGTTAGAAGCACGCTACTCCCATGGTCCGAAGTATACATGTAAGGGGGTCATACTATTTTTTTTATTTCACTGATAAGCAAATTTATAATGAACTCTGCTTTTCAATGCTTCTTGGAGTCACAAATCACTCTAATTTTTATTATGGCATTATAAGAAAATATTGGTTTTTTTACAGAATTCTGAAACTGGAATCCATCTTCACCTCATTGTGATTTCCTTCAAAAGATTCCATAGCTCACTTGGCAGTGTGCTCGATTCATAATCTGTAAGTTCATTTGAAATTCACTGAACCCATTTTTTTTATTCTCTAGATATCCTTTTTTTTCAGCAGTGAACTTGTGGGCAAAATCACAAAGTTGTGAATATATTTTTTTTTAAATTTATTTTTTGTACTTAAATTTGAATTTTTCTATGAAAAACCATAAAAAATATTTTTATTACATAATTCTTAATTAATAAACAACTCAAATTTTCAAATTTCTCTTTGTATATTTTATATGCTAATCCGAACATTCTCATAAACTTTGGTTGGTTCTCATAAACAGTAATTTGTGGAATGATATTGATTTTTCTTTATTCATTACATTTTTAACTGGCAAGCCTGTTATTAAAGTTTTAGGTATGTCCAAAAGTGCAGCTCAGGGACTTCAGTTAACCATTCTTGTGAAAGTCTTTTATCATAACTGCTTACCAAAAAAATTTTTATATTTTTATATTATAAGTTATAAAATAAAAAGGGTTATTTTACTCTTGATAGTTAATGTTAAAAATTTTTTAATTTAATTATCAGAATTTCATGAGAAGTAGAGGTTCATTCATAATTCCTTACAGAAGTAATAATAATAATAATATTGCTTTTAGAGGTATTTGATCATTCGTTGATGAGCTAATAGGTACTTGAATGTCATTTGGAATACTAACTTCTGCCTAGTATTTAATTTTTTTATTATTTCATTGTCAAATTTTGGTGGAGATCTGTCTAAAAAATATATTTTTGTGAGCAGCTGTTATTATAAAGTGTAAGGATAAGGGCAGTGAAAAAATATTCCAAAATATATTATTTAGGTTCAGTTAATTATTAAACAATTGTTGACTATAATAAGGTTATGTTTGAAAGTGTGTAGGTTTTTTTTTTATGGTGTATTATTTGGTTTATCTAAGTTAAGTTGAAAAATGATGCAAGCATACAAAGTTTGGCTGTCAATGTTGAGTGCAGTGGCATAGATTATTTTACAAAGTGTAATAAAATACTTTTAACTTTTCAAACCGAACTTCTAACCAGAATTTTACAAAAATTTAATAAAACTTTTAAAATTGAAAATATTTTCATGGATCTAAAGAATGGAACAGAACGTCTGTATGGTCAACTAAGTCATGGATAAAAGATGCAGCCCTAAAAGCAAAAGGCCTGGTTTCTGTATACTTTTATAATAATCATGTTACAACAGTATACAGAAACCAGGCTTTTTGCTTTCAGAACTGAATCGTTTATCCATGAATTCGTTGACTATACGGGTTTTCTATTCCATTGTTAAGATCTGTGAAATTACTCTCATTAGCAAAATATTTTTTAAAAAAATTTAATTTGGGTTAGAAGCTTGGTTCAAAAAGTCTAAGTGTTTCTTCACGCTTTATAATATAATCTAAGCCATTTCACTCAACATTGACAGCTAGTCAATATTACCCACCTCATTTTTCAAATTAACCTAGACTAATCAAACAATATATCATAACAATTGTTTAGTAATTATTGAATCTAAATAGTATATTTTGAATTCTTTCTGTGGTTATCCCTAATAACAGATGCTCACAAATAAAAAATATTTTATACACAGATCTCCACAATAATTTGACAATTAAGTAACAAAAGATATGCTCTATTAAAATACTATGCAGAAGTTAGTATCCCAAATTACTTTCTACCACATTTTTTGTAAAACCAATTACTGTGAAAGCTACATCATATAACAAATGTTTACTTTATTCATTATTATAGTAATAGATTAGTTGTTAAAGAGTATTCACCCTTTTCACTAAATTTCTGAGTACAGTAAGACATTCAATCCTGTCAGTTAAATGATTAGTTATTACAGATATAAATAAAATAGATTAGAATGCCTTGATAGAGTACAATAATTCAAAGCTGACAGAGAGACTTGTTTAGAATGACAACAAAGTTTTCTCTTCACTATCGAGAATCACTCTCACATTGAAAGTAAAGAAACACAAGAATGAAGATTGAATACTAAATAAAATGTTAGCATATAAAATCTTAAATTTCTAAATCTGACCCAGTATCTGTATTAATGCTCTCTATGGCATGTTGCAATCAAATTTAGAAATTTAAGATTTTGTATGCTAATGTGTTACTTAGCATTCAATCTTTATTCTTGCGTTTCTCTACTTTCAACAGCATTATTGTCAATAGTGAAGAGGAAATTTTGGTGTCATTCTAGACAAGTCTCTGATTCAGCTTTCAATGTTGAGCTGAAATTATGCTCAACATTAAAAACTTATTATTGTCCTCTTATCAAGGCAATCTACCCTGTTTTATTTATATCTATAATAACAAATTAATCGACATGGTTGGATTTTCTACTGTACAGAGAGAAATTTAGTGAAAAGGGGAATACTCTTTAACAAATATTTTATAACTATTTTCTATTAGTATATTTATTCAAGTAAATATTTATTACATGATGTAGTTTTCACAGTATGTAATTGGTTTTACAAAAAAATGTGGTAGGAATTTACTTCTTGGAAGTAGTTATCAATAAAATGACAACAGATTTAAACCTGCACTCATGTGTTGGGTGCTGTTTTATATCAAGTTTTTTTAAACCCCTGTCTCAGAATTTATATTTCCTAATTGGATTTATTTAATTCTACTTTATCAACAATGAATTTTTTCAACTACTTTCAACAATCAACTATTTTTACAACAATAAATTACCCTTTAATGTACAAAACTATGCAAAAAATAATCTTCTTATCTGCAGAGCATTTACTAACTCTACATCAAAAAAAAATTTAAATAAATTCTTCTTTTGATTCATAAATTATATCAGGGGATGGGAGTCATTTTCCTTTCACATAAATTTATGAACTGATTTTCTCTTTTTTTTTCCCTAGATGCTGTAAAGATGGAGCAGAGCTACAGCGAAAGGATCCTGTTTTGTGAAAATATAGAAAAAAATTGTGTAAATGTGCTATGTACTTTCTAAATAAACTATTTTTACTTTAAACCAGATCTTTTCTGTATTTAAAAGCCTGTGTTTCTATAATTATCTTCTATTGCTGTGTAAATTTGATAAATTTAATAATATGAATGGAAAGAATAAATACATAGTACTGTTTTACATACTATATCTCATTCTAAATTTAAAAAAAACAAAACGGGAACCTTAGATCGAATGAAAAGATATATTTAGCTTTAATGGTTGGTATTAATGTTATCTTAACTTTCAAATTTGGGTAAATGTATCTTAATACAAAAGGAGGTTTTGTTCTAACAAGTAAACTTGTGATCCATATGCAAATTTTTAGGTAATAACAAAGATCAGTATTTGGTAATACCTAAAAATGCATAAGGCAAAACTGGAAAGAATACTAGAAATACACTGCTGGCCATTGTAAATGCAACACCCTGAAGGAAACATGTAAATAACATGAAATTTACAACATGCATTAGCGGAGGTGAGATATGCAAATGATTAGAATTTCAGCGAAGGCGCACATAACGCGCGCCTGTGGCACCACTTCAAAGCACTATTTAAGGCTTGGAGATTTCGACGATTTCAATTTCGGCAATTGTGTTTTTCTTGTGGTTTTTTCAAAAAAACGATCAATTATGCCTCGTCGAAAACAGCGATCATCTTTTGATCAAATATCCGAGTTCGACAGAGGAAGGATAGTGGCCTACCGAGATTGTGGATTATCTTTCAGGGAAATCGGTAGTCGTGTTGGACGAAACCAAACAACTGTAATGCGGATATTTGATCGTTGGATACAGGAGGGTACGACGGACCGGCGTGTTCGATCGCATCCACCTCAACGCACCACTTCACGTGATGACAGGCAAATTTAGCGCATGGCAGTGACGGATCGCTCAGTCTCATCACGAACCATAGCACAGCACATGCAGTCTGTAACGCATCATCCAGTGTCTGCGCGTACCATTCGACGCCGTTTACAGCAGAGTGGTCTGTCCGCAAGACGTCCATTGCTTTGTCTACCCTTGACGCAGAACCACAGACGTCTCCGCCGCCAATGGTGCGATGACAGACGGATGTGGACGGCATAATGGAATAAAATTGTCATTACTGACGAGTCACGCTTCTGTCTGCAACACCACGATGGTCGCATTCGAGTCTGGAGACACCGTGAAGAGAGGATGCTGAACAGCTCCGTTATGCACCGCCACACTGGTCCTGCACCGGGTATTATGGTATCTGACGGTATTGGATATCACTCTCGCACACCTCTAGTACGCATTGTCTGTACTTTAAACAGCCAGCGCTACATCTCCGAGGTGTTGGAGCCAGTTGTCCGTCCTTACCTTCAGGGCTTGCCCACAGCCATATTTCAACAGGATAATGCGCGACCACACGTGGCAGGCATTGTCCAACGGTTCTTCGTCAATCGCCAGATTGAATTGCTTCCCTGGCCGCCTCGCTCTCCGGATCTTTCGCCGATAGAAAACATGTGGTCCATGGTTGCTCTACGATTGACCCAGATTTCATCCCCAGCTGCCACATCAGATCAACTTTGGCAACGTGTGGAAGCTACTGAGTCTGCTGTACCCCAAGAACCCTTCCATAGTCTCTTTGAATCAATGCCGAGACGTGTGGCAGCGGTGATCTCCAACAATGGCGGCTACTCCGGCTACTGAATTTGGCAGGAACCACACTTCACAGAAGTCTATAAATTTAATCATTTGATACTTGGTCAACATGTTATCTACAAAATAAATTTTGTTGTGATATCTCTTGTCTTTCTTGGTGTTGCAATTTGGGTGGCCAGCAGTGTATGAAGGCAAAAAAAATAATAAAAGTGAAAGGATTGATATCAGAGGCTATTCGTCAATGTAATAAATAATAAAAAAGCATATAAACGAAAGGGTCCTGCGCAAAACTTTGAAAAAATGCCGGTGGTCCGATTCTGGTAGAATGCTGGCATGATGCCCGGACCTACGGCACATTGCTGTTTACGAGATGGGTAGATGACGGTATGTCGACACCAATTATTGCTCCCTTAATCGGCCCATCAACCTCCGGTTACGCGGCGGCTTTCTGTCCGCATTGATTTCTTCCACGCGGCTGCCTCACGGTTCGCAGTCGAATGAACGATGGCTCGATTCCTACCGAAAGCTGCCCAGCAGTCGACGGGGTAGTCGCGGGCGAGAGGACACTACCGTGACGGAAACGATACCGACCTAATGCGCCGGCCCGGCAGTGGAGAAATCGGCTGGCCGGAACCTTCCGACCCCGGCCCGATGCCTCTGTGTTTGTTGGAATAATATCACTTTCTATATGGTTACTTATATAAAGTGAAAAGTCAACACAAATGAAAATTTTTCTGTTTTGGTATACGTTTCATAGCTATACGTAGCATAAATCCCAATGTTAAGTACCAAAAGCAATTTTGACAATCTTTTTTCTGAGTCCAAGAAATGTAAGACTTCAGTTTGTACTTTTATTTTTACTACATAAGTAACAAAAGAAATAATTTATACCATACTAATTTTATAAAAGCGGGGAACTTAAAGTAAGGTAACATCATAAAATGTTGCAAATTAAATTTTTATGGGAGAAATGTAACAACATTAAAAAGTCAAAATACCATAATAATTTTAAATTACATACTTGGAAATTATTTCTTAAAAACGAAAGTTTTAATTTTTCTATTTTTTTTTTCTTTTATTGTTTCATTTGAAATCTCCTCATGCACCACAAGGTATAACATGAGGCTTACAGAAGTAAGTGAAAAACACAAAACAAGAAAAATTAAACATTTAAATTACAAACAAAATTTTGCAAGACAGCAAGACTTTCCACACTCTTAACGAGATCAGAAAGAACATTAGGCCAACAAATGGACAGACGTCTCAGGTCCGCCTTTAATATATCTCGGGCATTCGCATGTAATTTGCAGTGAAAAAGAAAATGTTCAACATCTTCATCAGCATCACCACAAGCACAATGTCCACTAGTCACCAAATTAAAACGAAGCAAATAACTCTTGAAATTTCCATGACCAGTTAAAACTTGAGTTAAGTTAAAGTCAGTTGAAAAGTGCTTACACTTTAAACGCTGAAAAATAGTTGGAAAAAATCTTTTTGTCCACAATGCCTTTGACGAAGCAAGAAATTCAGTATTCCAGTCCAAGACAGTTTTTTCCCTAGCGACACGCTTCCAGTGAGACTCCGGGACAGACATCACTAAATCTATCTCTTGAAGAGTCGCTTCTTTCGCTAACTGGTCCGCTCTTTCATTGCCAAGATTGCCAGTATGGCCCCGAATATAAGAAAAATGAATCTCAACAACATTTTCAAGTTCGTGCAAAATTGAGTGAATTTCTACTACAAGCTTTTCTGTAGAAGCTGTATTACGCAAAAGAAAGAGGGAAGAAAGAGAATCTGAGCAAATAAGATATTTAAGCGTTTCACTCTCACGGAAAGAATCCTGAATCCATTTTATAACCAGGTTTAAGGATAAACGTTCGGCCTGGAAAACAGAACATTCATCAAGTAATCGATGCTGAGCTGTAACCTTCTCTATACCATCTTCATAAATCACAAAAGCAAGACCAACACTTCCATCTAGCTTACTACCATCCGTGAAACATATAGTTTTATACTCCTGAAAAACATCCTCTGCATAGTTAATAACTATAATAGGTTTCCTAGTTGCAGGGTGCGGCAAACAAGAAATAGGAAGCTTCCCATCCAGGGTGTTACAAACGTTGTCTTTTATATGGCTCCTCTTAACTTCAAGATTATTTAAAATAATTAAATCAATAGGCGGAAGACCAGAAATAACAAAGACTGCATCATAACTAACTGTTCTATAACCCCGAATAATATGAAGTAGAAATCTTCTTTGAATTCTTCTAAGAAGTCTACTATTTATTTTCTTTCTCTATACCTAAGTCTACTATAATTTTTCTATTAACAACAGTAATATTTAATCCCATTAATTCCTTTCGCCGATCACATTTCTCTCTATTCGATGTAGCATCTAATAACTTTTGCTTAATAATAGCTTTAAATATATGTCGTTGGAACTCTTTTTTCATAATCAAGGTGATAATCATGTTTTAATAACTGATAACTGTTTAAAATTGTCCTTCGTCTCAATTTTCAAAAGAATTGATCAGGAATGAGCTTGTTTTGCGGTCTGTTACGAAGATCGTAAGAATTCGCGGTTCTAAAATTTAGTATAAAACTGCTTATTCAATTTAAGTATTCTCATACCGAATGAGTATGCTAAAATTAGTAAAACCAAAATAAATTAAAAATTCTAAAATTCATCGCTATTCTGAAATAAACGTTCTTTCAATATTCAGCTTAGTAAATTTTCTAATAAATTATTTCCTGTTATAATAAAGGAAGACAATGTAAGCTATTGTTAAATCCAGTTAAATTTGAATACACATTTTGGGAGAGAAGTAGTACATTTATATTTATTAACACCTTGTTGTTTTCGTTTATTTTTTTCTGCCATTATACAATACAAGTTCTACCCTGATTTCTGATTGGTCATTCTTTCATTCATGAAAAAGCCATCGAAGCCGGTGAGTGAAAATTAATGATTGTGAGAGACCTACTTACGATACTGAGGGTATAGTTTTCGTAGCAGCTGACTTTAATTCAGCAACTGAATTTCTTCTTCCCCCATAGCGGCTAGTAGAACTCCAGTTGAGATTTATAAGGATATTCTTAGTTGTTGGTAGAACTTCTGTTAAGATTTATAGATAGTTGTTGCAAATTCTCATTGTTTCAGTAAAACATTAACGACGTAGCTTTGAGTAACGTGATTGAATAGTTCAAAATTATCAAATTTACATATTGAAGTGTAAATTTAGCATCATGTAGTAATGACCGTATAAGGATCGAACTCAGGTCTCCAAAACTCGAGACCACGTTATGCTATTACAACTGGAGTAATTCTCAATGTAATAACTTTTTTTTTTCTCCCAGCGTTCAATCCCAGCATTATTAGATGTAAGTTGCCCGAAGCTCATACGTTACACAAGCACTTGGACAAGCAAGTTTAGTGGCATTTATCACAGATAGAGCAGGGTTCGAGGTGGCCTTGTGGTAACGTGCTCGCTTTCGGTACTCAGGGTTCTCGAATCGAATCCCGGCGCACGCCATTAACCCTTCAGCGGGCGCGCCAATTTTTGGAACACCAGCAGGCGCTCGTGGCACAAAGTGCAGCATCCATTTAAACCTTGATTATTCCTTTTGTAATAAACATTTTTTTCCAAATTGAAAATAGTAATTCTGTGTCAAGATATAAAATGTTTATAATATTGAGATATATTTATAATTAAAGGCCAGAGAATGCAGATACAATCGTGTGGCAGTGAAAAAGAAATTAATTGGTTGGGGTATTAGATATATAAATATGAATATACTATTAATGATAATTACGATTTTGATTTATTGAATTCAGCTTGTGGTTAGTACATTGCATTATTCGTTGTGATTCCCAAATGATGGAAACAACTCTGGTTTGCACTGACAAATCAATTTATTGAATATTAAACACATAAACAATACGATACAATACTACTAAATATTTCATACTTCGTCTACACATATATTACTTACAAATTCATTACTACTACGTTAATTATCTACGATACATACACTGCTGGCCACTGTAAATGCAACACTCTGAAGGAAACATGCAAATAACATGAAATTTACAACATGCATTAGCGGAGGTGACATATGCAAATGATTAGAATTTCAGCGCAGACGCACATCACGCGCGCCTGTGACGTCACTTCAAAGCGCTATTTAAGGATTGGAGATTTCGACGATTTCAAGTTCGGCAATTGTGTTTTTCTTGTGGTTTTTTCAAAAAAACGATCAATTATGCCTCGTCGAAAACAGCGATCATCTTTTGATCAAGTATCCTAGTTCGACAGAGGAAGGATAGTGGCCTACCGAGATTGTGGATTATCTTTCAGGGAAATCGGTAGTCGTGTTGGACGAATCCAAACAACTGTAATGCGGATATGTGATCGTTGGATGCAGGAGGGTACGACGGACCGGCGTGTTCGATCGCATCCACCTCAGCGCACCACTTCACGTGATGACTGGCAAACTGTGCGCATGGCAGTGACGGATCGCTCAGTCACATCACAAACCATAGCACAGCACATGCAGTCTGTAACGCATCATCCAGTGTCTACGCGTACCATTCGACGTCGTTTACAGCAGAGTGGTCTGTCCGCAAGACGTCCATTGCTTTGTCTACCCTTGACGCAGAACCACAGACGTCTCCGCCGCCAATGGTCCGATGACAGAAGGATGTGGACGGCAGAATGGAATGAAATTGTCTTTACTGACGAGTCACGCTTCTGTCTGCAACACCACGATGGTCGCATTCGAGTCTGGAGACACCGTGAAGAGAGGATGCTAAACAGCTGCGTTATGCACTGCCACACTGGTCCTGCACCGGGTATTATGGTACGGGGCGGTATTGGATATTACTCTCGCACACCTGTAGTACGTATTGCTGGTACTTTAAACAGCCAGCGCTACATCTCCGAGGTGTTGGAGCCAGTTGTCCTTCCTTACCTTCAGGGCTTGCCCACAGAGATATTTCAACAGGATAATGCGCGACCACACGTGGCACGCATTGTCCAACGGTTCTTCGTCAATCGCCAGATTGAATTGCTTCCCTGGCCGCCTCGCTCTCCTGATCTTTCGCCGAAAAAAACATGTGGTCCATGGTTGCTCTACGATTGACCCAGATTCCAACCCCAGCTGCCACAGCAGATCAACTTTGGCAACGTGTGGAAGCTGCTGGGTCTGCTGTACCCCAAGAACTCATCCAAAGTCTCTTTGAATCAATGCCCAGGCGTGTGGCAGCGGTGATCTCCAACAATGGCGGCTACTCTGGCTACTGATTTTGGCAGGAACCACACTTCACAGAAGTCTATAAATTTAATCATTTGATACTTGGTCAACATGTTATCTACAAAATAAATTTTGTTGTGATATCTCTTGTCTTTCTTGGTGTTGCAATTTGGGTGGCCAGCAGTGTATATTTAAGTCATATAATTATTTTGATATCGTTTTATACACATATCATTCATCTTAACCTGGTTCAATTTACTGACATGATAATAATCAAATATAATTCATATTAACCTGACTCAATTTACTGACATGCTAATAATTCATCAATATCACACATATTAACCTAGGTCAATTTACTGACATAATAATAATTCATCAATATTATTCATGATATCCGGTCTCAATTTACTGACACAATAATTCATTACTATTACTCATATTATGTATTTTAATGCAGTCGCGCCCTATCAGTTTAATTCTTAGTATTAACAATTCTTAATTGACTGAAGCAACGATTATATACACAAGTGTGAGAAAAGGCAAAGCACGATACCTAATTGCTGATGCGAGATTGTAGGGGCGTCGATCCTTCGTCTGGGAATGGCATAATCTTGAGGCACTAGGAAGGTTCACCTAAATTCATTAGTTCGGTGACGAACAGCTAACATCGGCGGGCGGGTCCTTCAGACTCTTGAAATTCTCAACTGGCCTTCTCATCTAACATCGGCTGGCGGGTCCTTCAGCAGCTGGAACTCAGAAGCTCTCCAATGGCATCATCATCCTTTCAGAGAGGAACTCATACGTAACTCTCCATCTACAATTATTCGATGTGTTTTCTCAGTATTCGCTTCGACTATCAGCCCAACAAACTTCTTGCTAAATCGCATTCTCAAATCTAACTCTCTTTCAGTTATCTCATCACCATATCTTTCTCCTTCTATCTCTAGGACCCTCCTACATTGCTTTCCGATTGGCTATATTGTCTCAACAATTTACCATCTGATTGGCCTGTGGTTTATCCTTAATATTTTATTTCATCCATATTCGTGGGCGTATCTTTTTGGGATCCCTCTTTCGTTGTTCCCACGGATGGGTATCCTCTTCTTGTGAGGTCCACTTTTATGACCCTCAATAAATTCTGCATTCCTGCCTTGTAACACTTTTATATATCTCCTTTTATTTTCTTCCGTCTTTTGCGTTCTAAGCCCTCTTTCAGTGATTCGTTTATTACCTAAAATTGCTCTTCACTATTATATAACATCATATCTTCCAATTTCTAGTTCCGCGGACACAATGTCGTTGTACTCTATGACAAATCGCCTTATTTCAAAATTGTCCGGTTTATTGGATCTAAGGACAACTTGCGAATGGATTCCTATTATGTCCAAAAACCTAAAAAAATAATGACATTGTCTATCTCCGTGATATGCGGGATACCGTGTAATAGCTGCACATTTGATCGAGTACATCTAACTCCTGCTTTTGCCGTATTTTAATCCAGAATAATCGTGGGTTTACCACAGTTAAATCACGACTACCAATTAATGGAAAGGAATACAAGGGTCAGAAAATCAGACCTGCATTAGAAAGGGTGTAGCTATAAATAGAACCTGGATAGAACATTTAAACCTTACATGTAAAAACAAACCATTTAAAATTACGAAAATGTTGCACTTTGTACACGGACGCACCCGCTGAAGGGTTAAATACCGCCGTGTCTAAGCCGGATATGGCCAAGTAAAGTCCGTAGACCGGAGAGTCCCACTATGAAGATTAGTGAGGGTGGGGGAGGGTACGATCCCCCAGATGTTGCCCCTGGGGCTGCTCAGTCAAAATTGCGGTGGCAACTAGTTAAGACGGACTCCGACACATGTGATGCTATTCAAACCTGAGTCCCATACTTCAGTCAGAGGACTTTATGGACCTGGTCTGGAATTAAAATCCAGCCAGGGGTCATAAGAAACAACAAAAAAACAGATAGAGCGTTTTCCTCTCTCTCTTTCTCTTAAGCAGCCATAAATATGAAGGCAATTCGATTGGATAAATAAAACGCCTATAAGTGTACAAGTTAGAGCATCTGTTCGAAAAACAAAAGATCCTAGATTTGATCATGGGATCAACCAACTTGTTTTTTTCTATGCATAAATTAAAAACTCTTGACTTGTGTTTTTAACGCGTTTTAATGGAAAATTCTTTGTTGAAACGTCTGTCCGCATATTTTGAAATCCATGATAATAGCCAGAAAAGAATTTTTTTAAATTCGCTATTATATATCATATACTTTCTTAATTTTTTCTAACCTCACTTAGTATAAAAGATTCGCTTCTTCTGAAAAAATCTCAGTTTTACGATACTGTTTTAAACAAAATGTGTTTGCCTTCAGGGCAATCGGCTAGATTTAGGGAATTTTAATGGGTATAGAACTGCCCTAAAATCCTATATAAAAGCTTGTTAAAAATCTACAACCCGGTTTCTGCAAGAAAATAAGAAACGCAATAAATAATAATGTCAAAGTTAAAATATGACTTAAATTAATACATATGTACAGTTTTTGCACCTATTGATTGTCTTAACATCAAAACTACATAAAACTAAAAATCATCTATTGCTACAAATGTCAAATCCTGTTATTTTGGTTATTTTTTCAGGGCTAAGCAAGTGAGCACTATTTCTAGAAATTGAAGGAAACTATAGATAATTGGAAAACATATCAGATAACTTTCGTATAAGCATTACGGTATACAATTACATCTTATTATAGATAAAAAAAATTTAAATGCATCAGCCATTTATAATTGAAGAAAACAGAGCATTAAACAGCAATTTCCTATACAAAATGATGAATGTAATGAGCAATATTTCACGAAGTACATAAAAATGCCTAAAAGGAAATTCATTTGAAATTTTTAAAGCTATGAGCATATATTTGGTATATCTCTCTCCGTAAAATGCTATTCCATAAAAAAAGGACATATTTCTAAAGGAGGTCAACACCGAGATACAAAATACGAACTTTTATACAGAAGGTCACAAAAGAGAAAATCTCGTGCAGTAATACTCGTGATAATGGAGGGGACAAACTTGAAATGTGTTACGGTCCATTTCGAACTCTGGATTCTGGCCAGAGACATAATGTTTATATTTATTTTGTTCATTATCAACTAAGGCATAATAAGACAGGAAAATTACAGTAATATACAAAATCATCATCAGCATTAGCTCAAATTTGAAGTATCTGTCATTCAAACAATTCTATACATTATTCATTAAAAAAGTAATGAATAATATTTATATAAAAATTTCGTATCCATGAGTGTTAGGAAATTAAATATATGTATGAGTATGCATGTAAAAATTATTCATACATTTCAGTTAAAAAGTTACCCATTTTATTAGCCTTACACATATAATATACCATCATTCTATGAACAGTTTAAAAATATGCATCCTCATATTTTTAAGTATAGTTGAAGAAAAATAAACCATCTAACATACATAATTTTTTAGTACCTACTTTGCTGCAAATTGAAATCAATCAATCGCGTTAGTGCATAACGCGTATGCAATCTTGCATCACCCAGGTATAAGTGGCTACCCAGATCTCATTGCTGAATACTGTATTTGGATCGTGTTGATAAACCACAACAACAATACCACTCCAATTAGAATGGGTGAACCATAATTGTTTAGGGATTTTATATCGCTCTATTTTAATTATTCGTCTTGTGTCTGAATTTTCAATCAATTTTACGTCATAAAATTCTATAAAAGAGTTTACTTTCGTGGTACGAAACATATCTAATTTTTTGTAGAAAACATATTCAGATTATAATTTCTTTTTTAAGTAAAATTCATATATCCTTTAATTTTAAATATGAAAAATAGATATATCAATTTATTGGCCTTGCATTACAGTATTTCAGAAGAAATTATTTATAACTGGCAGATATTTATATGACAAAGAATACAATCAAAGTATTAATATGAGAATCGGAATTTTAACTCTGTACTCCACAGTTTTAGAATATTATTTAACAAATGCTCACATGAAAAAAAGCATTAACGTTGTTATAAGGCATTGCAGTAAATCCTACTATCAAACATTTTTATTTACTGCATTTTTTCGAATAAAACTCCATTAAATATCTATTGTTTACCACAAAACTATTCTAAGTTCTCAAGAATAGATTTTATTAACGAAATACACCTTTATTTGTAACCTGATGTTAGAATTAATGGTTATATTCTACATAGTTAATATTAAAGAGCACATACATCTGGATTATGTTTCTCAGTATTCACTTTTGAAAACAAATAAAATAAAACTGTATTTTCTTCAACTATTATCGTTATTAAATTTTTGCATGCTGAAAAACAATACCTTTGAGATGAATTTATTTATGGGGTATAGAGTTATGGCAATAAATGTTTCTGATTATGCCAATTTTTGCTATATAATTTACATGTTAAAATTTTCCTTTATGCATACTCATTTTCTCTTCAACATTAACCCTCAATCCACATATGTATGTGTCACACGTAAACAATTAATTAGCATTGCATAAGGACTGAGATTTCAAACTTTGTTAATAGTGAACTGTTTTTGTCTAGGTTACACAAAATACAATCGTCGCTAAGGTCCTAAAAGTTATGTACAATTCTCCATATAATTATCGAGGCTAAGATTTGTCTAAATTACCATGCATTCTAATGAAAACATCCTTTTTATTTCATTTAATTAATTGATTATAAAATCTAAGGAAAAAAATTCTTTTAAAGGGTCTAAAAATGTATTGAAATTACTAAATACATTTGTTTCACAATTAAACCTTATCCCACCACTATGAAATAGATCTCTTATTTTAAAAATAAGTCTATTCTTTAGTCCATTTTCTCTGAAAAAGCCATGACTAATCATCCAAAACAAGATAAACTCAAATCAAATTGTTTCGTTTAACGTTTGTATTTCCTCTGAATTTTTATTTGAGTAATTCTTTTCCTCGGAGATATCTATTAGGTGTAAGAGTCCCTTCACTATATCGAAGAGAAAGTAAATCCCTACTATTTAACGGAATGAGACTAGAAAAGGAAACGTAATAGAGCCTTATAATCACCACTAACAATTCGAATTCACGTCTATGACCGAAAATAGTTTTCCTTCCTTTTTCAATTCTCTATCTAAAATTTGGAAGTACGGTTGTTTGGAGTAACCTAATGCATTTAATATGTTATTTTTTTTCACGATGAATCTAGATTCAGTTTGCTTTCTGAGATGTAAATTTAAGCAAAATTACAAGAATTCTGATCTTTTGGTAGATAAATATAGGGACAAGAATTTAAAGGAATAATCTGAAAAGACAGACTGAAAGTATGAATGAAATAGTATCATATCTTTTTAAATACCGAACGTTTCATTCTCTGTGTTAACATATAAAATACCTAAAAAACACTTAATAATATATAGTAATGCTTTGGCCTAACAATTTCTGATTTTCAAGTTCAGTGAAAAATTAATGCCCATACTATTTCTAGCTCCTAGGAAATGCAAACAATATTTATGGCAAACATGTCAAGGAGAGGGTAAACATGTCAAGGAAATCTTATAAACCCTTCTTAAAACTTAATTTTTAATTACTAAACCCAGTAAATAGTAATTGCTATGCATTTTTACTATGTTTTTATTAACTCGCTTTCTTGTTTGTTTGTGTGTTTGTGTATTTGTCCCTTACAAATCTTGCAATCGATTTTTAATTAACTTCCCGACTAGTTGGACATCTGAAACTTTTAGAATAGCTCAGAACACGATGGTAATGCATTATTTTAATACTTTTAGCCATCTTTAAGCAAATTAAATTCATTTTCAGTTATTTTCAGTTAATATTGATTTGTAGACTGGTGCAGCCATCTATTGGCCGGGACGGGAATAAGAAGTTAAACGCAAGTTAACTTCCAATTAACTTCATTTTCTTTCAAATTGATGGGATAATTCATCAAAAAAAATTTTAAAAGTATTTATTAATACATAGAATTGTCAAGTTTATATGATTCAACAGAAAATTTAAAAACATGGTATATAAAAAGTTCTTTTTATCTTATAATTATTCTTAAAGGTACTCCGTAACTCTGAAATAAATAAATTTAAAAAATTAAAATTTGTGATGAATAATTCCTTACTGAGAGCTTTGGTAGTTAACAAAGCTCAAGAAGAGAAATTTAAGAGATTATTTTGAATTACGAGACCAAAGGGTTTATTTTGCGAATTGACTTTAATTGCAGCTAAAGATAGTTATATTTATTTATTTATTACAAATGCCCGGAAGATTGGCTATGACACCATTTGTTCTCGGTAAAGGGCGAGACTGCTGGCCATTCATTTAAGGGGGCACCGTATAGGTGGCCAGCATTACCCCCTACAAGCCGGTCCCGTAATTTAGAACCGATTCAAGTGACGAGACCGGAACACTTGACCCCGCACCTCCAGAGGTAAATTTGAGAACTCGGAGGACATTGCAGCCACGACAGATTTAACGTGCACCGGTCACCATTTTTGAACATGGCGGTGGACTTTGTCAGCGACCGGCATCGGACCCGAAACCCTCAAATCACTGGGTCGACGCTTTTTCCAACCGGGCCACCACGTCCCAACTAAACATAGTAGTATGGGTAAAGTATGAAAACTAATAACTTTGAATTACACTCATGTTCGTAACTGTAGTAGAATATCTAGCACGAAATCCCACCATTAAAGGAGATAAGAATTACATTACTATGTTCTGTTGTCAACGTGTTGTTAGTCAAGCTCGATTCCCTGTTGTCTTTTCACACAGCTTCATCTTTTCCGAAAAGCTATCAACTGCTCTCAGGGCAAGGTTCAAGATGTTCTACAAAACGCATAGATTCGGGAATAAACAGTTACAGGAGAAAATAGTTGGCCAAACTATCAGGTTTTCACTCAATCTCCTGATAAGTAAACCCCAAAACCGGGTTAAAGATTTTGATAAGGCCTCTGGGAGTGCCAGTTAAGCCAGCAAATTAGAGTAAAGGATATTTTTAAAGAGGTGAATGATTACCACGTGTACGAAGGAGTTACTGAAAGTTAATTCTCATGAAATGAAGCTAATTTAACATTACTTTCTATATTAGTATATAGAAATAGAGATACTTTGTAAATCAGGTGCTCAAGTTACATTTTGCTCAAGTTAACGCATATATAATTTTAATAAATCTTTATTTGTTATTTTGAGTTCCAGTTTTAAATTCATATCATTGGACCTTAGACACAAGTCTTTTAGTTAGGCTAAAGAAATAGTTTTTTTAATTGCAATCAGCTCTAAATTCAAATATCTTAGTCTCACTCATACTTATTTGTGAAACAAATGGCTCAATTGCAGTTCTAGAGAGCTCTTTAAACGTAGAATGCCTCCGCTGCGTAAGCACGGCATATCTTGCAGTCTCACTCATTAGCACGCTTTAAAACTGTATTCACTGCATGTGACTCAAAACCGCTCCTGGGTGAAAATTTACAAAAGGTGTTCCAAAAAAATCTTTCTGAATAATGGCGATTGGAGTGAGAAATTGCAAATAATGAAATATATATATATGGGGGGTGGGGGGGACATAAAATTAATTTTTCAATACCTAGTACTCATCGCTTTGAGTTACGAAATACATACGAGCCCGCTTAATGGAATAGCCAATTTGCCACGAAAAATTATTCTAATAAGCGGGATATTCCATTATGCGGGATCACATTGACACACTCGCAATGTTTCAAGCTACAGTTAAACCAAGATAGCATTAAAAATTACCTAAACCATAGGCATATTTAGACTATTATAATTTACAAACAATCTATTAATTAAAAGTAAGAAATCCTTTAAACACATTAAAATTTAGAAATTTCATGAATTTTAACGGTGCATTCTTCAAATTCATCTTCATCGACTTCGTTTTGATCAAGTTGAGAGACTGAAGTTTCACCACATTCTACCAAGTCATTGTCGAAGTTTATAAAATTGGAAAAATTTTCTTCTGTCATTCCTTCTGGTGGTAAATCATTTGCGTTTGTTACTGATTCATCATTTAATTCACCATTTGTTACGTCTGTTGAAAATTTACATTTTACGAGACAATTTTTTATTGCTTCAGAGGAAATATCATTCCATGATTTGTTTATCATATGAACAGCTGTAAGAATTGAAATGTTTCTAATAATTTTACTAGTTGAACTATTGATAAAAAATCCACTAGTATCATCTATGCAAGCTATGATCTTTTTAACGACTTCTTTTCTATAATTCTCTTAAAAAGTGATATAATTCTCTGGTCCATTGGCTATAAAATGGCTGTTGTATTCGGAGGAAAAAAAATGAAGTGCTACATTTTCTAGTCTTACATCTACTTTATAGGCTTGACAATTATCGATAAAAAGGATAGCGTTTCTTTTCTTCTTATTCCTCATGGTCAAATGACACTAACCAGTTTTGAAAAAAATTAGCAGTCATCCAAGCCTTTCAATTCGCTTCGTATTCAACTGGAAGAGATTTTACATCTCTAAAACATCGTGAATTTTTGGATTTCCCGATTTCAAAAAGAGGTATTTTATGACTGCCGTCAGCATTACTACAGCATAAAACTATCAGTCTGCCTCTCGGAATTTTTCTTCCAACAACTTTTTCACCTTTTAAGCACGAAGTCCCATCAGGCATTGCTCAATAATAAAGCGCTGTTTCGTCCCAGTTATAGATACATGAAGAACTGTACTCTTGTAATAAAGCAGCTAATACTACATTTTTCCAAAAACTGGCAGAGACTTCACCAGCATCAGTTGCTTCACCGTGAATTTTTTTTGAAAGAAATTTGGTTTCTTTCTTTCCATCTGCCCAACCATCCATTTGTAGCTTTAAATTCAGTTATATTTAATTGTTGTGATGAATCTTCAGCTTTCCGATTCAATAATAATCCACTAACAGAAACATTACAAGCTCGTTTTTCAGCAAACCACTGAAGAAGAGCATATTCAACTATAGATTATTTTCCAGTACGTTTTCGTTTTTGATTAAGATTTTTGATGCATTTGCAGTCGTTCAAGACGTTTTCTTTATTTTTAAACAATTTTGAAACTTGAACTTGGGATATCTCAAACTTTTTTGAGTTCTAACTGCGTACACTTATTTACTTTTGCAAACTCAATAAATTTTACTTTTCTTTTAAAGTAAGTTCTTTTCGTCTCGAATGCATTGCAGTAAAGCACAAGAAAGATGACTGATTTCACGAAAGCGAAGAGACACTGATTTCACGAAAACTGTCCAATTAATCGCCGTAGAAAATGTGCAGTTAAATGTTGAAGGCTAGATACCCCACCCCCCCAGGTTAAATGTTGCGTTTCTCCGAAGAGATTCGTTACAGCTGGTAAGCCCCGTCCCCTTCAAGATAAGGACCTGTTTATGTTTAACATTTCCTTAACACCCTCTCCCCCCCCCACCACCACCACTCTCTAGCTCTCATCTGTGGGTGAAGCTTATTGTTCACTCTTTGAATAGGTAAACATAGGCTGAGAGACCGAGCAATAGCGGCCGAGCGGCCGAGGGACCGACGGAGGGGGGAGGGGAAGCCCCCCCCCCAAAAAAACAATGAATGGCCCTTCAAATCCAAGAAATAGACCTTTCCTGCAGTTGCACACTTTCTGCGAAGTGACAAAATTGATTTGAAAGACATCCAATTACTGCACATTCATTATTGAACTTTACAGAAAAAAATTCTGAAAGGATATAGGGGAAATTGAAAAAGATCGATATCGTCATGACTAAAAATTATTCCTTTAAGAGGGATAGCTTAAAAACATGATATTCCATTAACCGGGAAATTTAACACAGAAACGAATTACAACGGTTTGGTACATTGAAAATTTATTCCATTAAGCGGGATATTCTTTTAACCGATATTCCATTAAGCGGGATCGACTGTACTCGAATGCTATCACTCATCCACGCTTTGTCGCTACAAAATATAAGAGTATCTCTTCAGTGAATTCCAACGTACTGCCATGTTTATGGAAATAAACTTGAGAACTGTTTTGCTAAGAGGGAAACCACGTTTATTCAGCTTCCAAGCAGGCCAATCTCTTACAATACCATAATACTGTACCCCAAGAATTTTTTTTTCTGTAGGTACAGTAGTTCTTTAGGTAAATCTCTTTAGGGTAGTTTCTTTAGGTTCATAAGTCTATTACGTTATTAAAAGGAAAAGGAAGTTTTGCTTTTAAGAAGCACAAATTGATGTTGAAATAAATCTTGGCGGGTTAGCAGAAAATACAACCCAGGTGCCCCAAGAAAAGGAACTCTCGGAATCACCCGGACCACGATTGTTTAGCTAAACATTTGAAACTCATAAACATCTTTCAGATTTCCTCCTATCCCCTTTGTAAAAGGTTCCAGAGAGATAGACAGCTGTTGCCTGCAAACTTTTACCTCACCCCCTCTAATCCTTGTGGCCGACACTGAGACGACTAATCGGCAGCTTTTAAGTTTTCTTTATTGGGTTATTTCATTGCGTACTTCTATTATAATTTAGTTTTGCTGTTTCTACTTGTATTTTACCTGCCATTATAAATAAAAAATAACACACACCTAATAAGAAATAGTAAAGTCTGCGGAATCCCTCTAAATGGAACTAAGACCGAGGCTTTGTCCTGCTTGAATGGGTTCTAAACTGTGCTGCGGATTTCCATTACATTGCTGGTCTTCTTTTGTTTTTGTTTTTTTACTCGTCTCTTTCAAAAGCCAAAAGTCTTTCACGCAGATTTTTGTAAGGGAAGAAATTACATTAGAACTTCAGACTTTATTATTCAATTACAAAGACTTTAAAAAATATATATATCACTTGTAAGAACTACATCCTAGACGCATTGTTTAACACATGAAAAGTTATGATAGCTGTGTAAGACAGTGTTGCGAAAACTTTTTTCCCACTTTCTTTAAATAAAAAATTGTGCAACCCCCAAATGTACATTTTTTGGTAGTAGCAAACTATTTTTAAAAGAAATTAGGAAAATGTTAACAAAAACACATAAAAAAAAGAAATAAGCAAATTTTAAAAAACTGTTTTAAAAATCAATGAACTGTAGATTGTGGGTACATACTTATTTTGTCTAATAAGAATAAAAATAAATTTTCGCTTACTTTTTACATTTTTTTTTTGTCAAATCTCATGTAACCAAAACTTCATATTGAAATATTAATATGCATTTGCATTTCATTTAGGTTGTTGTTGTTGTTGCTGTTACTAATCCATCCTGATCTAGCGGCGCTAGATCAGATCCATGAATCCATACATCCTAAGTAGGTCCCTCAAATGGCGAGGTTCGGTAATAAAATTGTTCCTAGATAAGTTTAGGCAAGTTAGGATGCAACCAGGAGTGGCCTGCTCATTATTGTACTTTTTACAAGTGGGAAAGGTTTTGCTTTGATGATCAAATTTTAGGCACCTCAAGTAGCCACTAGCAAACCAAAAGATTGCATTCTGCTCAACTTCATTAACCTTAAAGGCAGAGCCCTACCAGGGCAGACACCAATGTACCAGTCATGGACAGAGGGAGATCTCCAAGTACTCTGGATAAAAGATTTCCTTACGGAATATGCCTCCAGATAAGTAAGAGCCGCAGAAGTTGGTGAACGTTCCAGCGGTGCCTTTCTTGGTTAGGATGTCAGCCATCTCATTACCAAATAGGCCCACATGAGAGGGGACCCACTGCAAATATTTATTATGGTTCATAGCAAACATTTATTATGGTTCATATATATGGTTCATAGAGAGATGATCTAGCTGGTGCAGGATGGACAAGCCGGCTCTGTCGCCTACTCTCGTCCAGTTGCTCAAATGCTGGATGGAACTGCGATTATCTGATAAAATCCATGTATCGTTAAACTCGACATCAGTTCTAATAGATCTCAAACCCTCTTATATGGCACGTAATTCGGCACGAAAAACAGAACATGAGTCTGGATTTCTAAATTTCATTTTAACTATATCATTCGGGTATTTGATGAATATTCCACTACCAGATCGATTCTAATCATCTTTGCTACCATCCGTAAAAATCTGGAAAACATCCTCTGAAATGTTGTTTATTAACTCAATTGCCAGTTGTCGTAGGTATTCGGGAATATGGGACTTTTTATTGGAGTAGGATAAAAGTTCAGGGTGAAAAAAGTTTCTAGAGAGACCCTTCAAGGGGTTGATAAAAGATTTAGTAGAGCGGGGTTCTACATTCTCTGCCACAGTATTCATCGAGAAAGCACGAGAAAAAGGACTATCCTTTTTTAATCTTTGATTGTTTCTCCAGTTTTGTAGGTAATCAGCAGTTCTATTATGTATACTATAACTATAGTTTGTATTTCGCAATGTTAAGAATTCTTCTCATGCTTAGTGGTTGGAGGTCAGTCTCATATAAAACTATTTTGTTTGGGCAGCAGTTACGCAAGCTAGAAATAATGCGATCCGCGCACAATTGAACTCTTTCCACCTTTTGAAAATTGGCGGTAGAAGCGCAAGAATAGACTTGGTAGCCGTATTCCAAGATAGGTCTAACTAAAGAAGTTGTCCTGAGAGTGACGACATCTGCTCCCCATTCACGTCCAGATATATATTTAAGGATACCGAGGCGTTTTTCATGACAAGTAGGGTAAGAGGGACAGCTTCTGTTGGCCAAGGACTAGGAACACCCGGAGGTAGATTCATTTAGGTAAATGATTTCGGAATTATAAGCTTAATATTAAAAGACTGAAAATTATAAACTGCATTAGTTGAAATAATTTAGAGTGCTACTCTTGTATCATCTTCCGGGTTAAGTCTTGATCTTTATATTGTTTTTATAGCAACTAATCTTGAAAAGCCATTCTCACACGGATAGGAAGAAGCGAATGTAAGCAATGTAAGTATAGCGTTTCAAGACTGTTTGACACCTTATATTACAATATCATATGTTTCTATATAACAATATCGTATCATCTAAGAAAATATAAATAAAAATATTATAAATATGTTGTAGAAAATTTAAATCATACCTTTTAATTAAATAATTCAATGATATAAATTTGCTTCAAACTATCCGTGACACCTCCAATTTTTTTCGCGACCCATAATTTGTGACCACTGGTGTAAGATACAAAATTTCCTGTAGCTAGTTAGATAGATTTAAATTATGAATTCTGCATTGGCATATATATTAATACATCAAACTACCCTACATATTCCAGTAACGTGGCGATATTTATTTATTAATCTAAGCAGATCTTAATGAGTGAGCAGGATTTAAATGTAACGGCATCTACTTGCATTTCTTCCTCTGAATATAATTAATACTTAACTGCCCTAAAATTTCAAATTATCTGTGCTTTGTTCCCTAAATTTTGATGCAGGTTCCTAATTAATTCCGTAGTAACCATAACGGTTTTATTCTAATTGGGCCGTGTCGATAATATTAGTAAACATTTTGCACACTATATCACAGAATGTTTTGCAGTTTTCATTCTTGGCTCTGCGACGGCGTATCGTTTCCAGTTCTGCTGAAATATTACTTATGTTATTGCCACAAGTCTTGCACTGCTATCCGATTATTTCCGTTGACACTCCTGTTGAATGTTTTTTTGGGAGTTTAACCGTCAAAGATGAACTTTAGTTTAAGTGTGGTTGGGGTTTAAATTCTGTAGAAATGGCTATAGCTCCGACTGTTCTTCATATCTATTAGAAAGGGATCTATGATGTAAAGCCCTTATCTTCACTTTACTGGCTTGATGTTTTAGAGCTAAAATGAATTCATCCTAGCTAAATCTTAGTTGTCCCATATAATAAAGTAGAGAGGCATAAAAAAGGAGCTTGAATTCAGAAATCAAAGGTTAATTTTCCACTTGACTTGAGATGCAACTAATGAAACCATGAAGTACCAATAGGTCTAAACCTCCAAAACATGAACTTGAAAAACTAGCGAAAGATTACATCTATAAATAGATTCTGACTTCAAATATTACAGTCTGACTCCAGCTAATTCATGACCCTTTAGATCTAATCCGGCTTTAAGCAACCTTTTATGTGTAGAATGTATCCACTCCATTAGATGACATAATGTGTATATGCTATCTGCGACATGTTAGCTTAATGACCATACCCTGGTTGATTCTTTCACATACACACCCGGGTGAAAGTACCTCTTGGTGTTTCAAAGATGGTATAACAAAGACTGGCAGTTTCTCAGTCATTTTGGGAAAACTGTGTTAGAAACTAAAAATTATTTTGCAGTGCAACACGAACTTACAAGAATAGAAGCACAGAATATATATATTGGTTTGGAGACTCTGATAGTGCGTAGCTCTTGATACCTGACACTTTCATCTGTAGGAAAGATAATTAAGGAGACGTCAATGACATAAGCGCGATGTTTGACAGCGAAGGATTAAAAAAAAAAACGTGAGGTTCAAAGCAATCACTGGCAGGGAATAATATATAGAGGCTCCAGAAGTAGAGAGATGTTAGCTAGTGGTAAACTAAAGTAGGACATGAAGATTATCCAGTTCTACAGCCAGTATGATTAACCCAGTTGAAATAAGGCGCGCTAGGGTAAACATGAAGAATTTACTCCCAATCTATTACTCCCACGGAATCAGGCAAAATAAAGTTTTTAGAATGAGGTAGATAGGTTGTTAGTTTGAAAATTCGAGCTATATATTTTTATCCCTACGAACTATAAATTTTTACTCCCTGTGTTTCCTATTGTAATGTAATTGTTGTAAGAAAGGATGTGAGTCTGCAATAAATTATTGTATGTTTAAGAATAGATTAGTTATCGATTTTTGTTGATTCTTGTGGTACAAAATCCAAGAATTGGATATCAGTCATATAATATGTCGCATAAGAAATGTACGAAATGAAAAGAAGCATTTGGTGACGATAAAAAACAAAATGACATTTTGTAGAAATGTTTGTAACTTAAATGGCATTAGAAACATGTTTAAAAGCTTTTTCTTGACATTTTGTCTAGATTTATCTCATATAGAGTTTTTCAGTTTCATTTCCTTTTACATGAATTATCCTTTTTGAAGGAATTAATTGAGCACCCTAAATTCAAAATAATCATGGTAAAGCTGGATTCGATTTAATCAAAACTTTCTCGATAAAGAAATCTGGCAATAGCAATTCAACAGACGGTAAGTGGTACATGTGAAAAGTGCCACGGATTGGCAACAGACAGCTTAAAAGATACCCATGAATTCACATAGGGAATTCGTGTGTCCATTTGAGCTCATAGTTACATTAATATAATTGAAGTGTTTCCTTGCAAAACTCAAGATCTGTTACAAATAAATTAATTTTAAAATATTTAGTAGAGATCTATAATTTGTTATAATGATACAATTGTTGTTTTCCCAACTGTAAATGTACAGACATTAAAATGGAAATTCCTAACATAAAACGCTCATAAAAATTTATCATTAATATTAGGTAGAGAAAAGCTCATATAAAATATTTATTTTATTATTTATTGAATTCGGAAATTTGTTAATATATCATACGTAAATATATTGCATAATACGGAAATTAAATATGCAAATTAATGTATATCATTCAAATTCTGGTTCAGCAAATAGTTTTTCAAGTTACGTCAAAATGTATGATAAGAAAAAAGAGAAAAAGTTAAAAATAGTGGATAGATAATACATGTGAAAAATTTATCGTATAGAGAGAAAAATTATAAAAAGGAAGAAAATTTAAGATAAGACAGTTTATGTTTTTCTTTAACTTTTTACATAAAAGTAATGGGAAGAGGATTCAGGACAAGAAGATGGAGAAAGGGAACAGAAAACATTAGCTAAAACCCAAAACTGTAAGCATTAAATCGGAAAAAAACTTTTATTTTGACATGTCACTAAAAGTGCTTATCAAGCGAAAGAATTCAATGCAAAAAATCCTTTTTGTCATTTGAAAAGTATTAGCGAGAGATTTGCATTTTAATTCTTTAGAATCTTATAATAACTGTTTTTTAAATAAGAATTAAAGGACTTTTTTGATGAATAGAAAAGTAAAATATTAATCACAAGTTCTTCTTTAAGGGTGTGAGGGAGCATATGAGCAGAACCTGCTTAAAAATTGCTGAGAAATCTTTACAGTCGCGGTATGGGTACAAAATACTTTATAGATTCATTATAAATTATTGGATAATATAATTATATCATGCTTTAGAATTTCATATTATTAAATACTTATTTTTTCATCGCTTCTCTTTTTATTTTCTAAGTGTAAAATGGAACTTAAACAAATCAAATTATCTAGATATTGATACACCTCCACAAAACTCGTGATATATTATACATTAAAATTAAATAAGAACTAGAGCAATGAATCTACTAAACATGAAAAGAATCAAATATTGCATCATGTTTGTCTAAATAAAAACAGATTTTTATTTTTTTTTTTTTCAGTTGGACGAATGTCAAACTCTAAAGCTTTCCAAATCTGCATTCGCTTACTCGCCACCGTCAAGCAAGAGTGGGAGATGTTGTAAATTAGTTGACGGGATTAAATCTGTTCGTCAGAGGTAAACCATCATAAATGAATTTTCTTCACTTTCGATTTCTTTATTGTAAGTGACTCCTTTTGGATGGAGCTTCTTCGAGGAAAACTGTCCTATATGCAAAACAAGATTGTGGGGGAAATTAGACTTATAAACTTTCGCATATGTAAGTCCAGATGAGAGGTAAAACATCACAAAGCTCTTCTGAAAAATGGGAAAATTCGATGAAGAAAATTCTCTTATGATGGTTTACCTCTGACGAACAGAAATATTAGGGATTTGAGACTATGACAGCCAGATTTTTAAAATAAAACTTTAAGTTTAAGGTGACTGCATACGTTGAAAATGTCAGTTTGACTATTTTTGTCAAATTTATTTTCGCAAGAATCGTGAAATTCAATCTTTTCTCTTTTCAAAAGCGTTTTGATTTTCCTTCTTCATCAATTAGAAGCAGAGTTATACCTATTTTTAAAAATATCGTCTGCTACAAAATTGAAGTAACAAACAACTTTAAATGCATTTTTCACAGAATTATGTTTTTTTAGGACAAATCTCTACCTTTATCATGATATTTCACATAATAATGTATATAATTTGATAAAATTTTCAGGAAATGTTTTAGATGCTATTGTCGATGAAAAGACGCACAATAATTGATCTATAATAAATAGTTTTCTGTTTGGGGCTGTTTTTATAAGGAAAAGAATGACGAATCGGGGAAATTTTTCCTATTGGAACATAAAATTGTCTGTATTATTTTTGTATTTTAAAATTTCTCTTAGATTGTGGGTCATTTTGAAGATAACTGTCATATGTATCATGTGTGAGGAGGAAATTAAAATAGTAGCATTAGAATTTTGTGCAGAGTGATAGGCGTTTTAGCTAAATTTCCTTAAAAATTACTTCAAATTGTCCAACTTATAAAAAAGTATGGTATTTACAGGCAAGTTTTTGCTTATTTTTTAATTTTTAAATTCTATTTTACGATAAAAGACCAAAAAGTCCTTAAATAAACGATCTTTTTTCAAATTGCTCCTAACGTAGGCAGTCATCTTAATCATCGTATCTTTTAATGTAAAAGTTGATTAAGGTAAAATAATAAACTGCTAATTCTAATACGGAAAACAATCGAATTTTTACAAATGAATTACTACTAAAATACTACTCTATCTTTTATAATTTACAGTTATTAAAAACATAATCTGAGAAATACTGCTCTTTGGCTAAGAATTTTAAAAAACTTCGAGTCCCTTTTCTTGATTTTATTTCACAGACTGCATTATGTATCATCAGCTTGAACATTTGAGGAATAGCTTTTCAGGAATATATGTCTAGCTAAAAGATCAATATAAATATTGATACATACAGAAAATATTTTGAGAAATTTATATTACACTGAAGTGCCACTGAATTAGGGATACCTACCTAGTAACGAGTTGGGCCACCTCTGGCCTTGATAACGGCTGCCACGTGACGAGGCATAGATTCAACAAGTATCTGGAACACAACAAGTTCCACGGGAATGGCTTGCCAAATATTGGCTAAAGCTGTCCATAATTCAGTAAGGTTCTTTGGTGCTGTGTGATGGCCTTTCACGCCTTGTTCCAAAACATCCCAAAGATTGTCAATAGGATTTAAGTCTGGGCTTCTAGGTGGCCAATTCATGACAGAGAAGTCAGAGGAATGCTCATCCAACCAGCCAGTAGCCAACCGGGACTTGGGAGAGGTACATTTGTCTTACTGGAAAACTCCATTACCGTGCCGATAACAGAATAGCATAAACGGATGGAGGTGATCACCCAGCAACTCTACGTACCGAATTGCATTGAGGGAGGTTGGTACACGCACCAAAGATCCCAAACTGTGCCACGAAAAAACACCCCAGACCATGATTGAGCCACCATGCCCTTGTACAGTTCCAGCCAGGCATGCAGGATCCATGGCTTCATGAGCCTGACGCCATATTCTCAGCCTCCCGTCGGCGTTAAGTAGTCGGAATCGAGACTCATCACTCCATGCTACTCGTTTCCAGTCCTCTACACTCCAGTCTCTGTGCTCTCTTGCCCAGGCAAGACGTGCAGCCCGATGGCGAGTATAGAGCAATGGTACTCTCGTAGGTCGACGGCTCCCGAAACCCATACGGTGAAGCGAGCGTTGCACAGTCCGTTTACTGACTGTACGACTGGCACCGTCATTAAACTGGGTGGTAATTTGAGCTAATGTTTGGCTTCGCTGGCTACGTACAATACGTCTGAGCCGTCTCTCACCACGCACTGTCAAGGCTAATTGTCCTTTGCAGTTTGCCCGATCGCTAGTTTTTTTTTCTACCATCCATGTATTCTTGGTATACTCTTGGCACTGTCGACCTTGAAAATCCTAGCTGTCTGACGATTTCGGAAATTGAATGGCCCATGCGTCGCGCACCTACGATTTGTCCGCGATCGAAGGCGTCGAAATCAGGCAGTTTACCCATACTGGCAATTCCAACAACTAATTCAGAACAACCACAATACGAGCTATATATGCAGTTACCACAGTGCCCTCACTTGCGCATACATGATGCGCAGCGCTACACAATTTGCATAGGCTTTGCTATCCCTAATTCAGTGGCACTTCAGTGTATAACAGGAGTTTGCAAACATCACTGGTGTACTTAAAATCAGTTTTTCTTCATAATCTTGATTTCCCAGTATCAAATTACCAGAATCAATGCAACACCTAGAATGAATATTTTTTGTCCGAGAAAGATAAGAAACTTTACTTTTTAGAGGTTGAATGTAGTGAAATTTTAAAAAAAATCTGCATACGCTTCCCCCAGCTCTCGGATTTTTCTTGAAAGGAATACATACAAGGGATACGCAGGCATAGTGAAAGGAATAGAATGTCTCATGCAAGAATATGCTAAAGATTCATCATCCTCGTAGAAATTCCTTTATGTTAACTATTTCTCACCGTAGTGATTCTTGAGTACGTAATGATTAATACAAACGGAGTTTATAATATTGTTGCTTTTACAATTTTTTTAAATTATCATATTTTCTGAATCCATTAATGTCATGAACTTGACAAATATTGCTTATTATAATTATTTGCAATTTCAGTATAACATTTTATTTTCTTTAAAAATATAAACTGGTGTTAAAAGTAAGACATGTCTAAACTCGGATGCATTCAAAAATCTTTTAAGTGTAATATTAGTAAAGTGTGATATTAGTAATTTGATTCGTTTAATATTAATTTTTGCGATAAAACATAGACAGGAAAAATTAGTAAAAAGGTATGCGTTATCATATTGTCTCATTTGTCTTGAAATTCCTATTTATGCTTACAAAGGTTCTATGTTCCTTTCTTGATATAACTGTGTTTTTTAACTAGGGATACTTTTACATCGTACGTTACTAGAAGCAGATGGTCTTGATTTCTCGTTTCTTCTGTTTATCTGCAAAAGCGAGAGTTTCACTGTCAAGCGTGCATACAGATGGAAAGATACCTAATTTAAAAGAATCAAAGAATTTTTTTATCAATGTATAGAAGGAGAGAAAGTTATTTATCATTCGTTAAAAATCAAGAATACGGAATAGATTTTTTTTTATTTTGCCAAGTTGTAAAATATTTCCAAGCATTCAAAATTTTATTAATTTTCCCAAAAAGCAAGTTGTAATTAATTTTTAATAACGCTAAGAGAAGTTAAAAACAGAACAGTTAAACATAGCCCAAAATAATCTTAATATTATAATTTTTTTACCCTCTATGAAGTAAATACAATCTAAAAAATAGTTGAAGAATTTTTTCACGGTTTAATTCGATACGTGAAAAAGAACATAAAGATTTTACCGTTTTTAAAAATAAATTCATATTATTTATCCTTTTTCAATTTCTTGCTCTGTGCACATGTTATACTATTTTACGTACTTTATACATACATACACATACATATATATACTATATATATATATATATATATATACACACACAGAGGAAAATTGTTGCATTAATGAGAAAGAAGGAAAGTAATTTTGAAAAGAGCAAATATATTTTTGTAATCGCAAACAATGTATGAAGTTAAAATAGGGTGTATTAAAATGTGTTTAAAAATTAGGACAGATAAGAAAAGCTATGATTCGCTTTGAAATTCAAAACATTTCACGCTTTACATTTTCAGAAAAATTTCTTATTTTTTATTCTTTCTATATTGTACTTCTATTCAATGGCGATTCTATAATATGTCATAAGCAAGAGAAAATTTTTGGAATTTTACTATTTTGATAAAAGGGACTATCTAGAAGCATTTCAATCGATTTTGCTTGAACTGAATATCTTGTAAAAGAAACAGTTCCAGTGCTATGGAAGATTTTTTTTCCCAGTTTGGAAAGGAAAATGTATATGAAAAAATGCTTCAGAAAATATGGTTCGGTCGAAAAAAGAATCTTTATGTTTCGGAATTTTTTCACAAAATGAGAATATGTGCACAGTAAAAATTTCAGCGATATCACAATACATTTTGAGGGAGAGTAAGAATTTGAATATTTTCAAAGGAATGCAACTCCACCACAATAGATCGACTCAGAATGTATATTTTATTTTTTAAACTACACATTTCTTTCATTTCAGAAGTGAGGATCTCCTAGTTTAATTTCAAAACACATTTTAGGGTATTTTTGCAGTGCGATAACATAGGTAGGATATTGAAGTTTGGCAGAAATCTTTCAAATCAATCATGAAATGTAAAATTAAGTTCTCTTCCTTTGACTCTAATAAAATTCATAAACCCAAAATGATAGTAAATAAGTTGTAGATTTTTTCATCTCTTACTTCCTTTCTCCTGAGAGTTTTTAAAACTAAACTCGAGGATAATTATCCTTGTCTTCTTATTTTTCAGAACATATACCCTATATTGTAAATGGAAGTGAACATTTGATTAAAGAAACTAATATTCAGCGCACACGGCAAATAATAATAATAAAATAGAATAAAACTGTATTCTATTTTTTTTTCTTTAAAGAAAAGATTGACTTATAAGCTGCTTGCAGATACAAACTCCAACAAATTAAATAAATAGTAAGAACATTAACATGAAAAATAAAGGATCCCAAATGGTCATGGGTAAAATATTAAAATGCAATTCAAATGCAAGATTAGATGCCATTGTAAAAGTTAGACAAATTTCCATTTAACTGGTTATTATGTGGAATTTAAAGAGTTAATAAAATAGAGAGATCGTATAATGGCACTTTTAAAATTGTTAACTGGAGAAACACATTCTAACACATGACTGAGATAATTTTAAAAGAAACTCAATTTTAATAAATGACATTAGAATTTAATTTCTCTTCTTCCTATTTAAAATTAATTTTATCGTTGGTTAGAATATGCACAGAAATAACATAATTAACTACATACATTAAGAAAGTATTTGAACACATAATAAAACCTAGCTACATATATTAATCATTCTGTGCTCTCGCCTGATTAAATATATTACAAATTATTTTTACTTACCACCACCCTTATTGTAGACTGATGATTATCACTCATTGTTGTACTAAACTTGGTCCAAAAGCAGACCAGAGACCTTGAGATGCCTCAACATTTAAAGGGCGACAAGGGCCGAAGACCGGACAACCTCGAGCTATATCACAGTCGCAGCGTTTTCTTCAACTGACTCAAAAAACCGTTAAAACTTCCCAGCACAGATAATCGCAGAGGTCAGAAAATGTTCTAGAACAATTAACACCTTTCATATCTATGATTGGTTAAAAAGAAGGTTGCTGGATCGCTGCTTAGGAGGAACTATGTCCCCCTAATGACCGAGAGGGTGACAAGTACTTCTCCCTTCTTGTGAAAATAACTTTGTGTACTATCCGTAATGCTATAGGTCACACTAAATTGCATACGGGGAGCACACTCCCTTCTTCCTGGAAACCCGGTACGAAAAACCACAGGAATTATTTTCAGAACATAGACATTTAAGATTTTACAAAATAAAATAAATACACGTATAAATGTGCATGGAACCGAATTAATGTTGTTTCGAAATTATGAAATAAGAAAATAGTATTTTTTTCTTTGGAGTTAAAACAGTATAATAATCAAAATAATTACAAAAGTCGAGTTCCATGTCACACTGGTATAAAAGAATGCTGGTATAATTGCATTTAAATTTCAGATAAATCTGTAAGCCTTATGTACACACATATATATATATACATGTGTGTGTGTGTATGTACATAAAAAACATGTGTTCACTAAGTTCTTTCCTACCCTCTTCTTAAAAAATACTACTTCATAACTACGGAGTTATTTTATATATTTTCTTCTACGAAAAAAAATTCTTGTTTTTTGGAAACCATAGTTGGTTATTATGTTGACATTATTTGCCATTCAAACTGAACTTCATTTGTACCATCATGGATTTTTACGTCGTTTAAAATTTAGGGAGAGCAAACTAGACTCTCTTTAAAATCTACGGCATGATTTATCATCTTAAATGAAGGTGTTTGTATGCTGAAGACTAACTTGGTTTTCCATACTCTGCATACAGAACAGCTTTTAGAAAAATATACTGCGAAGTTTATTCAAACGAAACATACTTTTGTTATTTTAACTGTCTGAAGTACTGGACAATCATCAGACAGGAAAAAATGATTAGTGCTGCAAAAAGCGAAAAAAAAGCCCTTTTTGTTTATAATAAAGAATAAATAAAATATAAAAGTAAATTTAGGATGTTACGAGCTATAAACAAGAAAATAATATCACAAGATTATCTTTATTAATTGCATAAGTTCTCCAGACAGAACGAGAATATAACACTAGGGGGATATAACACTATAATACGAAAATGATGAAAAAATAGGCAATAACTATGTAACTTTTTACAAAATTTATGATTTTGTAGCCCTTCTGAGGTAGGACTACTAACTTTGCGGTGATAGCAAGTGGAATATATGGCTGTCATGCCGCTGCGTATTCGTGATGAAATGCAATGACGAATGCAAGCATAAACTGGAAGGAGTTTAATCGTCAGATTAAAAATTATAATTTAACACATAAAACAAAATAGATCTTTCCCAACTCGGAAAGGAAATTACACAGAAATTTCTGCAGGGAAAAGAGTAAGTGTGTCGAGCTGAAAAACAACTGGGTTTTTAAATCTGTGTTCACATGAAATCAGTCATGCGCAGTAATGCCGATTTTAAATTGCTTCTTTAGGAGAAAGTAGTGAACAGAAAATTAGCATATGCGATTCAGTGAATGTAGAATTTTTGTGCCCGAGACCACGGTGACACCACAATTTTGAGTCGAAATTTGGCAAATTTTTACAAAAACGGTTCTAGCTCTAAAAAAATAAATTATATAATCCATATAACATCAATTTATTTTTGTCATATGTACGTACGTACCTCCTGAGTGTAATTACCTAAAATCTAATCGATATTTTTAAATCTAAAAATAATACAGGTCATTATATGCAATAACATGCAATATTTTAGCGATTTTTTATGAGATTTTCTATAAATGCAACTATAAATCAACAAATAATATGCCTAGAATCAAATATAGTCATTACACTCTTAGTATTATGAAAAACATACGTGAAAAGTTTCATAGACATATCATGGATATGTTTTGAGTTATCACGAGAGTCGTTTACATTTTTGATGAAAAATAAGTTCTTCAGAAAACACGATTAAATTTTTCAACTTGTATTAAAATTCATAGCTGCTGCTGATCTTTAAATCGCTCTAATTTCCTCTCTAATGATCGTCCCGAAAAAACAAAACCAGATTTAGAAACATAAATTTACAATCGTTAAGAAAGGGAATAAAAAAACACTTTAGGAATTTTGGTCAAAATCGATGTTTTAAAGGTAGTTGGATACCTTAAAATCTAAAATTTTATTGTAGTACTATTAAACCGTTAGGTGAAATTTGAATGTCTTCATGACAAGGGAAGGAATGAACGGAGGGTACTTATAGCCACAGTACTTATGCGTAAACCATATCCGATTAAATTATTTTTAAAGACTGAGAGAGGGAGATATAGATAGATAGCTACAGATATTTCAATACTCATCAGTTTTACCTACTGTTTATTAAAATCTTGAAAAAAGAGGTTGAGTTCAAAAACACTATGTGTTGAAGCGCAAGGGCGAAAATGCAAATTTCCGCAGCCAGCAGGAGTGACGTCGAGTGACCACCCTTTGCCCTTCTCCTTAAAAACGATTAAGAACCAGCGAGATCACGACTTTTTCAGTTGGAAGCGAATTCGCCCAAGCTACACCAGTGTCGAAGCACACCAATCCAGTTCGCTAGACTACCAACGACCAAGCTTCGCCCGGATAAACCCTGCTGCTATTGAACCAAGTGGGACTTCAAATTTTATTTCGTTAAATCAAAGGTTTTGGATTTTAAGTTTGCGATGAAGAGACGACGTGTACATAGTTGTAAAAATAAAAGATTTTTTAGTACTCCAAGCCTTGTTGTACCAAGCCCGAGAACGCTGCTCGAACACTATTAAAATATTCTATTTTCCTATTATAATATCACATTTTATTTGATAAAAATTCAATTATCTATAAATAAAATTCCAAAATTTTTAGAGATAATTAAATGTTCATTTTAAAAATAGCTAATTTTATGCATAAATAACTTTCTTCCGAGAATCAAATATTTAATTTTTTGAAAATTAATCAATTTTGCGTAATCTTCAAACCATATATTTTAATAGAATTTGTTGATTGGGTTATTTTTCACTTAAACCTTTTTTTCGTGTCTCAGATATTTTACGTTTAATCCTTGAACCAGATCTTTCTGAAAGTTAAAGAAATTTAATTCCATATATCTTGTCAAGTAAGTATAACACGTTTTCATTCAATCTAAACAAATAACCGTCTAAGCTTTATATCTATAGAAATTTCTCAATTGTCTTAAAGCTTGCAGTAAGGATGAAATATTTTACCTGATAATCCATTTTAGTAGATAAATGATCTAGTGTATCTGAAAAGAGTGCTGTCAGGGTTGAAATAAATTTATTAACACCTTCAGAATGTTCCATCTTTTCAAGATTCATAAAGATGAAGTGCTAAAGTGCTCGAGGGAAGCAAAAAAAATACATATTTGAATATTTGTTATCGAAGGAGAAATCATCTTCTTCGGGGCCCCCTTCCTAAAGCAATAAGGTAAGAAAAGGAAGAAAGTGTCATTAATCAAAGGCACGCCCCTTCCATTTTCTGTCTTGTCCGGGATGTAAGAAATAAGGTCATGTCAGTTGATAACAAACAAGATGTTTGTCAAGCAAAATATCAATACATATATGAATACGTTCTACAGGCATCAATACACATTAGCATACTTTGAGTATAGAAATGCACAGATATACAGATTTATTGATAGCCAAATGTATAAATATCGACACGTAAATATAGAAAAGATAGACAATCTTGAACTCAATGAATTAATATTTAAATTCAGACGCGTTTCAAATAGCTAGTCAAAAAAATTTCAAGGATGTCCACGAAGAAATTCCTTGTGCATAAAAGGCAATTTTCCTTCTTTTGTTGAATAATACACGATGAGAGAAAAATACATGAACTACTGTTACACATGTATATTAATAAATAATATTTTGCTATATTAAAAAAAATTCAAATTTTAATGCATTTAATCCTACGTGATATAAAAATACCATAGATTGTTTAAAATCGGATCTTTTGCAATAAGCCTGCAATTTCACTCCTTTCTTTGACAACGTATAGCTGCTGTTGATAGCAACAAAACACGATCGAATTCTTTCTCGATCCCTAAATTTTACATTATATAAAAGCATACCTTAAATTTCACATATATATTTCACCACTTTTTAAATATATTTGGAGATATTTCAATAAAATTTTCAAAAGAAATTTTGAACATCGTTTAAATATGTGAGGCTTTTATCTGAAAATCGTGAGTAATAACATGATGGAAAAACGGAATTATTTTTTACATGCAATCGAAAGTAAAATAGATTTATATGTGGCAACACAAATCTTAAGAAATTATCAGTTATATAAAATCGTTGCATTTTAAATCTAAGTTTTGCATCCTTATCTTAATAATTTGAATGTGTGAGACTGTGAGAAAATGGGTGACTATCTAGTTTAGAATTTAAAAGTAGTCAGATCAGTAAATGAAAGACCGAATTAAAGAGATCCCTTAGGAAATTTTTAATGTCTATTCAGCATTACATAATATAGTTTAGACATAAAATAGTACAATGCCGCCAAAATATTTTTGAATATTACACCACCATGTGTTTCTCATAAATCTTACTCATATTCCTGTTGATACTGTCCAATTTCCTATGCTCCCCAAACATAAATTTAGTTTTCAAAAGTCCTCTGTTTTTTCCGTAAAACATGTGTTACCTCTGCTATTTTTACTGCTTGCTAATTCTGATGTTCTTAACAAAGGTATCAATAATGTGTGAGATCAAAAGTATTAAACTCAAATAATACTCGGCGTCTTTGACTTCCTCCGAAGAGAAGATCCCCGATAAACAGGTCACTCAACCGGTTCCAGGTCTCTTCTCACGGGAGGTGGACTTTTTTTTTATACCTTATGCTACAAAAACAGACATCCTTGTGATATGAAGTCTGAACATCAAATTTTAAAAATGTTTCTAAATTTATTAAATCCTGTTCTTACCATTTAAAAAAGACGGTTTGTTCATTCACTAAAATCAAACGTTTATATACCTAAAAGGAAGTCACGGTCCCGTTTATTCAAAAATATAGAATTCAAAAGAACGTAGAAGAACGTTCTGAACAGACCATCCCAAAATCTCATCTTTGATGATCATGAAATCAGTATCACACGGCAAGTGCTGCATGAGTGGGTAAGAAGTGAGCCCTTCCCTAAATTTTTCTGCTAGGATGGAAACACTAATTGTCAAAAATACTGATACAGACTAGATTACTGATATTTCCTATCGTCGAAACCAAGGATACAGCGTAAGTTCTGAAAAGAACTGCCGCTCACACAATTTTCCGTCATTCGACAACTTTCACAGCAGACAAATTTTGGACACAAGGAGTTCACATGACATTCTCCAAACCCATATTCATTCGTTGGACAACCAGGAGGTATAACGTATGATTTACTGCCTCAAAACAACCATAACACAAAGTATAATTGCTGGGAGGAAGATTTTCCATCAGTCTAACTCAGATCTGCACAACGCACGGCCCGCGAGACATACACGGCCAGCCAGCACTCACTCTGTGACCATCGAAGTCTTTTGTGAAGACGCATATTATAAATCCAAAAATACGGAATATTGCGTGTAGATTTATAATATTACGAAAGGAATATATAAGGAATGAATATCAATGTTTATTTAATTTTTAAATAATCAGTAATTTCTTTTTTGTTAGATAAAAGAGCCTTCAAGAACTTTCAATTTAATCGGATATGCTGCATTTTTCGTATATAAATCCCTTTGTTCCTGAAGCTTACTTTATTATTTTCCGGCCATGATGTTTGCAGTATTTTCAGGAGATGACCATTCCGGTCATCTCATATATATATATATATATATATATACATATATATATATATATATATATTCATGAGAGAGAGAGAAAGTACAAAAGATTTTTTCTAAACTCAAACAAGTGCAAATGTATTATTGTACATGAAGGATATTACAATTATGTGGAGATGTACAGCAAGTAAAAATATAAAACGTGCAGCTATAGAATTAATTTTAGAAGTTGTTATTTATTCTAACAAGATAAATAGATTTAAAAGTAGAGTAGAAAGTAAAATTCTACAAAATAAACAGTGTGAGGGACAGTATCAACTTTAAACAAATGTTTATTCCTGTAAGAATATATAACGTGATTTAAACTCTTTACTCTTTTGCTTACTCGCTGTCACATATACAGACAATCCCTTCTTAACTGATTTATTGAATTCTAGTTTACATCGGGAGGAAGAACATAAACATCCGAACAGATTTGCATTTATTTATTCCCTAGGGAGCATTTTAATAGTTCTTGAATGTAGCATTAGGATTCATATTTCTCCATTTAAATTTCCATGCGATGTGCAAAAACAAAAGAGTTTTCCCTTTTTATTTAGAAACATCGTCTACATTTTCATTGAAACAAAATCATCAAAGAGTAATTATAATAAAGTAAATGTGTCAGTTTTCTTACAAATTGTCAGTTTTAAGCTGGAATCAATTACAAATCTTCCTACTTTAAATTACGTGATCTGGAAAGTAATAGAAGAGGATGGAATTTGCAGAGTAAACCACCATATAGTAAAGAACATCTGTGATCTATATTCAGTTGTTTAAAAAAATTATATATCTATATATATATATATATATATATATATATATATATATATATTGATATATAGATAGATAGATAGATAGATAGATGGATATAGATATAGATACAGATACATCTGTGGCTTGGTACAAGAAGTGCTTCTGTACTTTTTTTCTAAGATTACTTTGTTTTCTAATGTCTTTAAATATATATATATATATATATTCAATGTAAGAAGTACAAAAGTCTGTCCGATGCTTTAAAAGTGTTTTCTAAACCATTATATGTATATATATATATATATAGATATATATATATATGTATGTGTGTGTGTGTGTGTGTGTGTGTGTTGTGACGAAGATGCTCTCAGTTACAGCATACGGCAAGAGGCGACTCTGTTTTATAGTTTGTTTGGTTTTTTATTTCAAGTGATTAATAAAGTTTTATGTAGTATAGTTTGTACATTTAAATTCCAGCTGGTGATAAACTATCTGGTGAAAAGTATCCGTAAGCCCAGTGGTACGGACTCGAATATGATGTTGGCCCTCCTTTTGCATCGATGACAGCCTGCACACGTCTGGAGAGACTTCCCACCAGTTTTTTATAGGTGTCCTTAGGAATTGACTTCCAGGCGTTCATCACAGCTGAAGTGAGAGGTGGCAGTGAGGATGGTAGATTTCGTTAGCTACGTAATTCTAATTCGTCCCAAAGTTGTTCAGTGGGATTTAGATTGGGACTCTGAGAAGGCCAGTCCAGTTTTTGAACACCCATGCATGCGCAAGTCTCGATGTGTGAATGGAGCAGTAATCCTGCTGGATGAGAAATGGGTCTTTCCCGAAATATTGCCATAGAGTTGGGAGAGCAACATTGTCCATAATGTCTACATACATCTCAGAGTTCATATTTCCAACCACAGGAACTAAGGAACCCAGGACAAACCATGAAAAACAACTCCACACCATGATGCTGCCACCACCAAACTTAATTTTCGGCACAATGCAGTCACGGAAAAAGCGCTCGCCGGGCATCCGCCAAACTCATACGCGTCCATCGGACTGCAGATTGTAAAGCGAGATTCATCACTCCAAAGAACATTTTTACACATGTCCACAGTCCAATGACGGTGAGCTTTGCACCATTGCAATCGACGCTTCGCATTCTGGGAAGTGATTTTCGGCTTGTGAGCGGCTGTACGACCATGGAATCCCAGGTATTTTAACTCTCGGCGGACAGTCCCGCTGCTATCACTAACGCCTGATGAACTTTGGAACTCCTGAGTGATTTCAATCAACGAGGCTTGTGATTTTGTTTCACTACTCTTTTCAGAGTTCTACGGCTGCGTTCATTAATTTTTTTCGGCCTGCCACTTCGTTTTTCTGCAGTTTCACTGCCTCGACGTTTCCACTTCACAATTACATCACTCACAATGGATTTTGCCTTCTGTAGAATGTCCGAAATAGAATTCTGTAGAATGTCCGAAACTGTTCCCACAAAGGTGGTATCCCACTATAATGCCACGATCAAATTTACTAAGCTCATTTGACTTACTCATTGTCTTACAAACGCATAAATATAATCTGACAAACCATTACCAACACTTTTATAGCTTTCGGTTACGCATCAAATTACGTCACCTGCCAGATTCTATAGGGGGGTGTCCCGATACGTTTGGCAAGACAGTGTAGACAAAATTACATTTTAAAGGAAAAAAAACTCAAAAGAAGTGTATATCCTGCCCTGACCATTATCGTGTCAAATGTAATTTAAAAATCCCTATATTAAAATTAAAGCTTTCCAGCGTTTGCTGTATAATTCGATTTAAAAACCCTCTACCCAATTTAAAATCTGAAAAACGAATTTTTGTACAACTATAACGTTTCACTTATATATTAAAAAAACAAACTTGACTCCTTTTTGGCAATGGAATTATCTGTGAAAGAGTTATTTGAGACCACGGATATTTCCTAACATAGGTTCCTGTCTCCATATTACGAAATATATATAATATTTATTTTTAAGTAATTCAGCGCTTTAAATAATTTTTTTAGATTTTAAACATAAATCATGTATGTTAAATATTGTCAGTAACATCCTGAGAAATCAACTTTTGTTCTCTCTATGGAATGAAAAAGAAGCATTTTGCATACAATATGAAACTATCCTCGGGTTATTCTCCTCTTTAAAATTACATGTATTATAATACTTGCAATGGTTAGACAAAAACTAGCAGTATTATTAGAACACTTAATCGTTCATTTGAAGATATTAAAATTTTAAACCCAATCTCTAGTGTAGTTTTTATGTTCAATTTCTATAGTGAAAATGTTCAATTTATAAAATCTATTTAAAATAGTCATACATGTAAATAAGTAGAAAATTGAATTTTTTTTTACTACTCCATAAAGCTTAGTTTTGCCTGTACTTTACTTCATATAAAATATATTTTCTGAGATATTTTAAAGAAGTTGGACAACCTAGAATGAAATCATTGATTCATTAAACAATCTATATTCTAAAAGCAAAAACTCTATTGCTCCAATCTTTGGAAAAAAATGTCCTTATACGTCGTTAGTCTTTTTTCCATATTTCCGCTACATTAACTTGCTGTTTGGTTGCAATTTTGAACTTCTCTTTCTATATAACTTCATTAACACAGTAAAAGGCAGGCATATTCGATGTAATCATTGGAAATATTTTACTGAAAACAAAACAGATTTTACATTATCAAGCCATTCATTTAGAATAGTCTTCTCCGCTCATTAATTTTAAACTAAAAAGTAAATCATGTTTACATTTTCTCTGGAGAGAAAAACAAACAAAAATTGTGGTATAATGTTTTTATTTTTTAATGAATGTTGTACACGCAGAAATGAAAATATCCATACCCAGAATTGAGGAATTTTAAAGAGCAAGATGCACCTCAAGTGTAATTAATCTCTTTGCTTGGAAGAGTAAGGCTCAAGAAGAGGGTTTTCAGAAGTATGGAGTGGCAATGTTTCTTTTCCTACAAAACAAGAAGCTTTAATATAAAAAAGCAAGGAAGTCAAAGGGTTTTCCTTCTATTTAAAGTACTGCATGAATATATTTCGAAGGGAAGGTCTTTTTATGTTTAATACGGTACTTACTTTAATGATGTCATTTTTTAGCTGAAGTCAGTTTTAAAAATATCTAAAATAAGAGGAAAATAAAATGTGAGGACATTTTTATTTGCACATGAGTAGCTTTCCTTTTTTAACTTTCTAAACATGGTTTAGTACCGATTGCAACTGGAATATTTCTTTTTATGATTATAAAAGATATCAAATTCAAGTGTGTTCTAAATCTGTTGGTAAAAAAATTCTTTATTTCTCAGACTTTATTATTACATTTAAAATGCAACAAATTACAAACAAAGGAAATTGCTTAAGCTTTTTTTAGTACTTTAGATTTATGCAACAAAAATCGTTGCTGAATGAAGATGTTTGTATCATAACTTATACAGGAATTGGTTTGCAAGATGTTTATCAACTTAGTTCTACTCTTCAATTCTTGTTTCTGCAAAATATTTCTTAGATTTGGCATCAATATATAAAACCTTTTCTCTTATGCGGACTAAAAATACGTACTTGAAACAAGCTATGGCGAGTAAAAAAATTTATGTATTTATAAAATTTTCCTAAAGCGGATTTGCATGTTTTCTGTGGGAATTTGCCAAAGATAATTTATAGAGAAAGAGTTTCAAATAGGTAAGAACTTTCATGTTCCATTATGTATACAATATGTCACAGAAATACTTTAAACAAAAAGGAGGAGTAAAACTTCTAGACCTCAGTTTCTTTTATACATTAATAATAAATATTATAAATATGTTTCGATGTGATTATCTTAAATTTCAAATAGCTAGATACGAAGGACTAGAATCATGTCTGCATAGTATTGAATTAAGTTAGAACATATAATAATTAGAATATTTTGTATAGTGGCTTATTATTATTTTTTTTTTTGCTAAATTATTAATTTGAGAAATACACTCTGACACATGACTGAGAATAACTGAAGGACAAGTACTCAAATTTAATATCTAATGTTACCATTTAATTTCTCTTAATATTACTTAACATTAATTTAAACACTGATTACAAACTTTTACAGAAATAATCATATTAATTGTTATCATACATTAAAAAAATTATTAGAACACATAAAATTCAAATTACATATAATAAATTAACACAGTGCTCTCGCCTGATAAATATAACACAAAATAATTATGACTTACCACCACCTTCGTTTGAAACCGAAGCATCTCGTTTCTCTTAAGTCGACCAGCGAAATCGGCAACGCAAGAAAGAAAAAATGGCTGAAAGTACAAGATCGGGACACCACGAGGTCCTCTCACTGTCGCTGCTTATTCTTCGACTCGCTAAAAAAAACGTTTTTTTTACTTCTTTAGAACCGGAGAGAGCAGAGGTCAGCTATGTACTCGAACAAAAACCTTTCAGCTCTCATTGGCTAAAAGATGTTACTAGGCCGTTGCTATGGGGACGCTAAGACCCCTTTACAGCCGAGAAGGGGTGGCAAGTCACTCCTTTATTCGTTCACAAAAACTTTCTACACGATAAGCTAAATTTGCCTCCGGGAGGTACATACCTTTCTTCCAGAAACCGGTACAAAATAAGCCACAGGCGCGATCCCAAACACACATACATCATAGGACATACATAATAAAACAGTTACACTAAAATGTGCATGGAACCGAATCAAAGCTGTATCAAGACTATGAGATAAGAAAATATATTTACAAAGTCGAATTCCATGTCACACATAGCAAATATTATCTTTGCATATTTCGAAATTAAAAAAGACAGGCTTTCATTAGTAAGAGAAATTGCATTGTTAATCATATCATTATCAAGCTATTTTTCAAGAAGCCTTATCACTAAAATGCTTTATATTATCATCCAGATTCCGCTATTCAAATGTATGTGTTTAATACGTTTCCACATACATAACTCTATAAGACCTCTTCCACGACTGCGTTGAAAGTACATAAAATTCATGTTGTATCATTTACACAAAAACATCTCTCGTTAGCTTCCAAATGTGCCAAGAGTGCCTATGAGTTCAAATCCCAACGTTGTCATGGAAGTTTATAGGCATTTAGAATAAGCTTTAACCTGATGACTATAGCTCTCTCAACCAAACAACCACCCACCAAAATGCGCCAGGTATAGAGAAGAGTATAAAAAGGGAGAATTATTACCTTTTTCAGGGATGAAGCTCTGATATAGTGATAAGCATTTATTTTAATTACTGTTACGAAATAAGAGAACAAACTGTTTTGACACTATTGTTTATTTTCGAGGATGTAGTACCTAGTAAAAATCGTAAACCTTAATCCGAAACACCATAAGAACTCTCAAGAGACTTCTCGTAAATTATACTCACTGCTATCACCATAGACACATTTTTATTTGGTTTTCGCCAGCAAAAAACTAAATCCTAACCAAATAACTGCTGTTTAATTAATTAAAGTGCTTCAATCAATCACCTATCACTGATATTTTAAAGGATAATTTACATAAAAATATGCTAAAATAGCATATCGGTTTTCAGTAATTATTTCAAATTTGTTATTAATACCACGGCAATAACAGCATTCTATAATTAAATATTTCTTCGAAAAATTTTAGTGCCTAATATCGTCCATGAAATATCTTCAGATATTTGTAGAAACAAGGATCGTAAAATAACCATCAAAATGTCAAATATAATAGAAAAAAGGTTTAAAAGATCAATCACGTTAATTAAACTGCTAAAATCAAAGCAAAAATATTCCCTTTTTTGCGATGAATAAAAAACCTTTCATTTATCACCAGGAGATATAAAATTTTCTTCCAACGATACTTTCAAGAACGATCTGATGGTCTCTCCTCTGAGATTATTATTCAAATTAACTTTATTATAGGGAAATAAAAATATTTTAATTAAATACCGTGCACAAAGAATGCAAAATTAATCATATTTAAAGCAGTTAATTGTTGCACTGTTTATTGAACTGACATTCTCGGAAGAAAGAATGTTTTAATAGTTATAGTGAATTTAAAATTGAGAGCCTTCATGCAATTTTTGGTTTAAGTTCTTAAAAATAAAAAACTGATCTGCCTCAATATGATATTAAGACTATTCTTTCTGGTTATCGTAACAATAATTAATCTAGACATTAGGTTAAAGATGGATTTTTTTGTGAACTTTCTCCAATTTTGATAATTTTGAACACTTAGAAAACCAGTCGTTGAAATCCACGGTAATATTTGAAACGACGTTTACTAAAGAGAGTGTCAAATGATTGTTATACATGTACCTGGTTATATGTATAATTACTACGAAAAATAAAAAAATAAATGTTAAAATTTAAAAATAGATATAAATAGATTTAATTCATAATTTTAATATAAGAAAGTGATAAATGCATTTAATGAAAGATCTGATTAATAAGGAAGAAAGATAATTATAATTGTTTGACATTAGCGTTTCACTTACGCAGCTTCAGACGTGCTAGGATGTCGGGACAGGCCATATATATATAACACGTTTCGTATCCATTTCGTTATTAATTAAAGACAATCGTGGACCGAATGATTAGATGAGATGACAGAGATCGCTTAAATTTATTTATTTTCATTATTCCTATCAGAGCTCCAACATAGTTATGCAACCACTCCACCAAGGTTCTCTATCAAGACATACGTCTTCCCTCAATCAGATCTCTGTACCGACTGACTAGCTTTTCTTTGTTAAAATCCCGCCCAATCTTTCCGCTGATTCATCATGGAATGTTCTCCACATTTCTCTTATGTAACTCTTTATGTAACTTCCTCTTGCCGAAAAATATCTCTTTTCTGAACAGCACCCGTCTAGTGGCAACCCCTATTGCTATTTTTTGCTATTAACAACCCTTCTTCTTTTATGGCGAACTTTCGTGAGTTAATAATTTTTTATTATAAATTCCCCTTTTTCCCTAACAAAAGCCCCCTATATTTTAGTTTTATGTTTTTCTTTACACACACACACACACACACACATATATATATATATATATATATATATATATATATATATACTGGTGAAATAAATTAAGAGAATTTGCATATTTTATCGAATTTCATGAAAAGAACTGAACTGAATGTAAAACCACTGCTTCTAGACAAAAATTCAAATCTTGTACGTCAAATACGTAAGCGTACATGTGTGTGTATACGGAGCCAGTAGAGAAACAGGCTTTATAAGCGCGCGTAAGTTAAGACACATTTCATTCGTTAGCACACCTCGGCGAATTTCTTGGTGTTATGTTTCAGCAATCGGTTAATTTCAAATTGTAACAGTAAAACTTAGTAACCACCAACGTTTATATGATAGAATGAGGTGGCGAATAGTGGGGCGGTTAGAAGCAGGCCAATCTCAAGTCCAAATTTGTAGAGAGTTCAATTTAACGCCCAGCGTCGTGTGTAACTTAAGGAACAGTTCCAGGATACCGGATCCATTGATAGAAAACCTGGGTAAGATCGTCCAAGAGCCACGATGGCCAGAGAAGACCGCCATTTGTCGATTTTACCGAGGCGTAACAGGAGTGCTACAGCTTCTCAGCTCTCTCGTGACTTGCATGCATCCACAGGAACCCGTGTATCAAAGGTGACTGTTTCCAAGAGACTTCATGAGAGAGGGTTGTTTGCAAGAAGACCTGCTGTTTGCGTCCCGCTCAATTCTACGCACTGGAGAATCCGTTTATCATGGTGCAGAGAGCATAGAGATTGGAGTATGGATCAATGGGCGACCGTTCTCTTCACTAATGAGTCCCGGTTCAGCCTAAACACCGATTCTCGCCGTACGTTCATATGGAGAGAACCAGGGACCCGCTACCTACCCTCCAATGTTCGCGAAATCGACCATTATGGCGGAGGAGGTTTAATGGTCTGGGCAGGCATCATGTTGGATGGCCGCACACCTCTCCATGTCTTTGAAAGAGGCACTGTGACTGGTGTGAGGTATAGGGATGAGGTCTTGGAGCCCTATGTTAGCCTTTTCAGGGGTGCAGTTGGCCCTGAGTTCATTTTAATGGACGATAACGCGAGGCCACATACAGCTCTTCTAGTCGACGAATTTCTAGAGAGTGAGGATATTCGCCGGATGGATTTGCCAGCCAGATCTCCAGACCTTAACCCTATATAGAATATGTGGGACGCTCTGGGGAGGGCAATTGCAACTCGCAACCCCCCTCCGAGAACCATCCAGCGAATGAAAACAACGTCGCTGAACGAGTGGGACCAATTGCCACAGGAAATGATAACCTGACTTATTTCAAGTATGAAATCACGCTGGGAGACCTGTATATCTGTAAGAGGGGACCATGCCCCCTATTAACCCATCTATTAACCCATTTTTTTGTTTATTCTGCATCCGCTGTTTCATACCTTCCGACTCCAACGAGTGTTACGCTCGATCATGCGTGTGTATTACAATTATTGATTGGTTATTTGTTTTGTATTGTATCAATGTATGTACATATCAAATTTCATTAAGATCGGTACAGTAGTTCTAGAGGTAATCGACTAAGTCTGCCAATTCTCTTAATTTCTTACATCAGTATATATATATATATATATATATATATATATATATATATATATATATATATATATATATATATATATATATAGATAGATAGATAGATAGATAGATAGATAGATAGATAGATATATACTAGCATTATTGCCCTGCGATGCCCGTGTAGATATATAGATATAAAATTTCTGATGCATTCCATTAAAAAAATACTGGGCTGCACACCCCTTTCTTCATGTTCATATGGCTAGACAGATTGCGCTTAGCATCATGAAAAACTTTCATCATGAATAAACTTTGAGCCGGCGGACCTTCGTCTGATTATACGTCTGATTTTATTGAGAATTAATAACACAGTGTTGAGTGATTCGCACGTTTGGATTGAATAAGTTTACTTTTTAATTATATTTGTTAGATACTGTTTAATTAGATTTAATTAGAATTGTTTGATCCACTGTTTAATTAGAAATAAGTTATATAATTTTCCTTTGCCTTTATTATTTATTTTTCATTTAAAACCTCAGTTTATTCCACATCACCCAAGAGACGCACTTGCTTCCACATCACCCAAGAGGTATTGTGCAAGATGCATTATCCCCTTTATTTATTCAAAGTAATGCGAGATTCCACGTGAAGCCTATTTTCCTTACTTTGGTGATTCGTTTTTTTATTGTCGACAGGCTAAAATCCATATCGGTTTTTAATTTTCCCAAGGCCAAAAACCGTTGAAAAAGCGAATTGTAATTCGGATTTTAATTTTCCGAAGTCCAAAATCGTAGAAAAAGCAAACTGTAAATAGGTTCAAGCGATGAGAAAAACTGCAAATAACAAAAGACACAAAGCAGAGCCGGGAAAGTTGTATTAAAACATACTAATTTGAACTGCATTCTTAAAAAACTCCCATCTCAGTTAGTCTAGTGGTTAAATTTTATCTTTTACCGTATTTTAATATTTCTTTTGCCCATTTATTTCGTTGTTATGCACGTGACGCAAAATTAATTTACAGTATCACAAAAAGAACAGAAACCACGTGATCAGCATTTCATAAATAAAATTCTAAAAATTAATATGTAAAAATTCACCAAAAATCAGAAAAGGGAGGTAAAGATTCGAAAAAGATTTCGTTTTAAAGGAATTTTTATGATCTTTCTCGTGATATAAATTTTATAACCCACGGATAATCATTTTAAATGCAAACTTAAAAAAATTAGAAAAACAGCTTAAAAATTTAATTTTAAAACATCGGAGAAGAATTTTTCAAAAATCTTTCTCAGTTCACCCATCCACTATAGACTCCTCTATAGAAAAATCGCCATGCAAAATTTCAGCTCTTTATGTCCAATGGTTTGGACTGTGTGTTATCTGTCAGTCAGTCAGTTAGGTAAGATCAAAGGTTATTACCATGAAGCTCTTCCCCCGTGCGGGGGAAAAGCGATTGTAATAAGCGCGCGGGGGATAGGTTCGGATTTCACGGATAACATGGTGTGGGGAACGGTCTGTATCCACAGGGGGTGCTCGCACCTCTTAGGGGCACAAAAATCATTAAAAAAATAATTTAAGAAAAACTAATTGAGCCCCAAACTTCGTTTTTGTTGATTTAAGTTTCTCGGGTCCTAAACATTAACTGTTCCGAATTTGGTCCCGGTGGGTGAAACAGTCTATGATTCTATAGCGGACAAACAAACAGACAAGCTCTTATATATATATATATATATATATATATATATATATATATATATATATATATATATGTCGGACTTGTCTTCTACTCCCATATTATTTAATATAAATCCGAACCTCTTATGTATCATGATGCAGTCGGTGAACCGGTGGTGACGCTTATCGTCTAAATATTTCCATCAAACAATGTTATGTCGACAGAAAGCAATAAAATAGTCCATTTGATATTCCCAAGCATATTTATTAAAATTCCAATAATTACTCAGCTCCGTCAAACTAATTCCCAATACCCCACCCAATTTAAATCTGGGCGACTACAGCACAGGTCCTTTCCATTCCCTAGTTATCCATGGCTCTGAAGATTTCCTTTGTCCCTAAGTTTTAATAATGCGCTACTGACACTCATTACTTATTCATTTCGTCACGTCGGATGTTCTTTTTGCTAACTAAGCATTTCCTTTCTTAGCGCCAGCTCAAGGCTAAATCCGTCTATTAAAAATTATCCCATGTGGTTCTGTGGTTCTTCGGAATTGAATCAAGTCGAACCCACTAATTCTATTTTCACTACAATCCCTTATGCCGCTAATTTGAATTCCCAGACTTTTAAATTGTTAATCCTATATTTTACTAAATAATATCCCGTTTTAAGGTCGCGCGATCACCCCCCCCCCCCATATTTTTAGCCTCACAACTTTCCCTCCTTCCCCTGAAGGCGAGCAATACAAAGAGGAGTCAACTCTCTGCAGCAAGTCTCCAGAAGAGAAAACTAAATTAAATTTAAATCCTGAGTGACAAAATGCTGAATAGGGCTGCAGTACCTATTCAACAACATTAAATATTAACCCTAACTACTGAAACTTACTCTAATTCTAACTTGAGTTCCCCACTTAAGATAACTAAAATTTACGATTAGAATAGGGCGATCGTTCTCCTGAAGGCGTGCACACAAAGAATGGCCAGTTCCCTGCAACACGTCTCCAGAAGAGAAAAACTAAAATTGATCTAATTACCCATCAACTGAAAATTGCCGTGCAGGGCGGGCCCTCCCCGCTCAACAAACTCAGACGAAACCCCACAAAATTATTCCTAATTACGACTTGAATCAACCACATTAAAATTAACTAAATTTTCCTTAATATTTGACATCTAATTTTTAAAAAACTAACATTATTATTCTCATTTACTAAATTCGTGCACCTAACTCAATTGAGCTGAGAAAAATACAAATTACAAAAATGTCTCCATTTGAGACTGAAGTTGACACATAATGACTTAAAATTATTACAATCAACATATCAAATTCACTATGAAAGAATACTATACCAACATATTATCAATAAAACACCAAAATCAAAAGTTAACACAAAATATAAATTGAAAGTGTAAGAACATGATATTAAAATTTTTATGTGAACACCCACACAATTCTTCTTAGCTCAAGAAAAACACTTTGTGCCAAAGCACCTTGAGTCCACTACCTAAAAATGAGTCCTGACTTTAAAATGCAATAAAAGTTCTGAGTCTTTGAAACACATAAAAGTTCTTGCAGAAAATTGGGGTGTCACAAAAACTTCAAACAACATAATTTTTATTCCCAACATTATTATTAGTATTTAAAACCCTTCCTCAGATGTCTGTTATGGTGGTCAAACTCCACAACAGCACTAGGAATTTTATTAAGAGCTTACAGCGTATCATCGGGGATACCTGATTCCTCCGAAACTTCAAATTTGACACAAACAAATCAATAGTGAAAAATGATCTTATTACATTTTAAATTTTCTCGTTTTCACCATGATGTACAAAATTTTTTACCTCTGAGTTTTACAAAATAATGAAGCATGTCTTTACACTCATGCTTATCTGAAAATTACAGGGAGACCTCCAAAAACTAGTAAACCAAGTGGCGACCAAAAACATACAAGAAAATAAACATCAAATTATTAATACTAAAACACAATAAACAAATTAAAAACATCAAATTTAAGTGCTTTAAACTCACAAAATACACAATATTTATCAATATGAATAAAAAGCAATTAAACCATTGAGGTATGAAACTAACTTTCATTAAAACACTTTCCTATACATTTTAATACCATAAACTTTTCATTTCATTCCAATCCAATTTAATACCCTACTCAAGTTGGAAGAAGACATGGTTGAACTCATGCCTTGTTCTGCTCTTAGACACAATTTGATAAAATATGTTAATACTCTCACACTTTGATCAAAACTCACAATTCTACCAATTTCAAAAATTAAAATCTCAGACCTTACATCTTTATCAATACAACTCATTTCCCTACCTCACAAAACATTACTTATCAAAATAAATTTATATCAAGACAATAAAAATATACTTATAAATACATATCCAAAATTTTCAATTTTATACACTTGACAACCGATATGCAATATACCGAAAATAAACACATTATTAATCAATAAACCTTAAAAAATTATTTACAAAATGCGAGACTGCCAACAGCGACAAAACCAAAATGGACAATTTACTTTAATATGTTCTAAAATTTTCCAATAACTATACCAAAAATCATAAATTTTCAAAACATAATGAAATTACAATTTTCAAAATTTTACCAATATTTATTACTAATACTCTGCTATCTAGCTTTCCCCCCTCCCCGAACAAAACATGATTGACTGGAGTGATCATCCCCAGAAAACAATTTTCAAAATGTACTTAATTTTAACAATATTAAAATTTTCATTTTTTATTACCAATAGTTTCAAATTGTCAGAATATTTTATTTTTTTTACTGAATTTTAACTTGTCACCACAATTTCCAAAATTTACACAAATTTTCACATTTTACATATACTAGTTACTTATTTCAATTTTCATTAATACCATTTCAATTCTACATTTCAAAATTTTAACATCTTTACCACACATAATTTTTCTTCAACATTTCTTTTTAACATTATCACCATCTGCATATTATAATTAGAATGAAATTTCTTACCTTTAAATTTTGCCAGATTAAAAAAAAATATTTTTTCAAATTAAATGAAACTCCTGCTTTAGACAAATACACTCTTATACATTTTATTGTTCAGCTATTTTATGCAGAACAAAAGGAGTTAAAGCATATATAGTTGTCAATATGTCGTATAAAAGGCATTGAAAATAAGTTTTTAAAGACTTTTAGCTTATTTTTATTGTTTACTTCAATATCTGCTTACGAATGTATGTTTCCTTACGTGTTTCTACTCAACTGAAGTAATACAATATCACCCAGTTTTGACTATTTACAAATATTCTCCCTGTTCCATGACTGACATCTAAATTTTTATTTGTCAGAATTTAACTTGTTAAATAGAGACACGTTTTAAGGAACTCTAAATTTATCATATCTACATTAGTAAGTAAATGATAAGAAAATCAAAGAAAAAGGATAATTTATTTAAGAGAAAAAGGCTAAAGAGCGGAGGAGTTAATACTCCGTTGGACCCCCTCTAGCGCGAATGCACGATGCGATACGATCGGGCATTGAGTCATACAAGTTCTGTATGATGTCTTGAGACATTTCGTTCCATATTTGCTGTAATCTTGCCTCTTGTTCGTTCAAACTCGTGGGATGCCCAACCCGTCGTCCCAAATGATCCCAGATATGCTCGATTGGAGACAAATCTGGGGATCGGGCATGCCAACGAAGGGTAGTAACAGTGCGGAGACAGTCTTGTGACACCCTTGCCGTATGAGGCCGAGCATTGTCTTGTTGAAAAATGGCTCCTGGGAGCCGTTGCATGAGTGGCAACACATGTGGTTGCAGGATTTCATGAACATACCACTGAGCTGTCATGGTGCCACGGAACAATACTAGGGGTGACCGTGTATTGTAGGCAATGGCACCCCATACCATCACACCAGCTGTGGGAGCGATGTGTCGCTGTACAGCAAAGGCAGGATTGAAGCGTTCACCACGGGCTCTCCACACACGAACACGATTGCCATCACTGCCGAGATTCAATCTGGATTCGTCGCTAAAGACGACCTGGTTCCATTCCGCTGCAGTCCAGTTTCCTCGTGCGCGGCAAAACTCCAAACGCAGGCGTCGATGCGTGGGCGTCAAGGGCAGCATACGTAATGGGCGCCGCGATACCAACTGTCCTTCAGCCAGGCGCCTTCGTATGGTTCGAGAAGACACAGAGGCCCCTAGTGAAGGTGCTACCTGTGCCTGGATGGCGGCCGATGAAGCAGTTGGCTGTACGCGTGCATTTCTTACGATGTGGCGGTCTTCTCGACGACTGGTCTGTCGAGGGCGTCCTGAGCCTGGTCTTGGTGTACATGACATCTCTCGGGTCCACTGGTCCCAACACCTCCTCACAACACAATCAGAGCGGCCTAATTGACGAGCTACTCGCCTAGCTGACCACCCAGCTTCCATCATCCCGACGATTCTCCCCCTTTCAAACTGTGACAACTGCTTATATTGTCTTCGAACAGGGCGTAATGGCATGGCTATCTCAGCTCTTCCTTTGTAAATGATTCAGCACACTCAAAAAAGCTTTGGTTACCTGTTTTATACTCCATAGAGTACGATGTTCAACGCCCTCTACCGGCTATACGTAATGCGCAATCACGCTGCATTTCTAATCATTTGCATATCTCCCCGACATGTATTATCATTGCAAGTTTCGTTACGATCCCGGAATTATTTCTTGGCGCGCTAATTTTTTTGTCCATGAGTGTATATATATGTGTGTGTACAATTGTTTAATAATAGTAATTAAAATTTTCGAAAGGGTGATGATTGTTGTTCAGTTTTTAAGTTTACTCTTTTAAACCTAAGTAACTCTTGCTAGTTCATATGTTCACTAAAGAAAGAACTTAAATAAAAATCTCATTATATGTCATTTTTAAATAAGCCTTTACTACTTTGGGCTTTTAATTTTCAATTTCTCATGATTCAAGACATTAGATTAAAGGTTCCCGGGATGTCCAAAGTTGAGGTTCGTTGCAGAACAGGGCAGGGCAGTGAGCAAAATTGCCTCCTCCAATATGTTGATCCCTATAAAATATTAGTAATATATTGTTACATATTTCACAATGATATAAATTCATTATTTTGGTTATCCTCAGGTCAAAGATAACTGTTTTAAGTAAGTGAAATATGAAGATTGTTTTAGTTTACTTAGGTTTTAAAGCAAATAATATAATTTAACAGGAAAGGATGAAAATTTACAGAACTTTTCCTTTAAAATGTTGATCTGTATGAACTCGATCATAATTAATTTTGATCGATTTCATATTTAGCACATAGTTAGCATTACCGTACGTATTAAGTTATTAAAGGCCATTCTTACCATTACATCAGACTAGAACGACTACATGAAACGCATAAAATATACTTGATTAATCACAGCCTTTGATTGCAATAGGCTTTTGTACTTTACTTTCATCTCTCGCGGTCTTTCAAGTCAGCCCAATAGAGGTGTACTCCGGTTTTTACCTTGTGAGGAATTCTTACCTACCTGTATTGCAGAGCAATTCAATATACAAGACAGTACTGATTTCATAATCAAATCTATGCGACATTCTGAGTGGAACCATTGTTATTTTGAGTGTTTTTTTTTCGTGATTCACGTACCCCAGATTAGAGAGCAATTTTAGGTCCCACAGAGAGTATGAAAAGAAATTAAGATTTTAAGGATTTTTGACATCTACTGCGTATTAGAATTTAATGACATTATCTTGTATCTCGAGGATATGCTCCCATCTGTTTTAGACCTGTGTTTTTAATATCAAGAACAAATTGACTATTGTATGAAATCTTCAGTATAAATCATACTGTCAGAAGAATCAGTGATATAGTTAGTGTCAACAGTCATAAAGTTTCTCAAAAATATATATTTCGAATATTTTAATGTATTCGTTGTTTTCTATGAACATTAATTACAACAAAAGAAAGGATTCATTTCCAGCTATTAGGTTAGTATTAAGATCCGGTGTTAATATTTAATGCATTTTATAGAACTGATATAAGAATTTTTAAGTTTAATAAAACATTCATGTTTTTAATAAAAATTAAACACCCATAAGGTACCAAATAAGAGTATTTTGCTCTTTAAAATTGTAAACATCTCTATAACCACTGCTGGTGTAGAAATTTTTAATAGTTAAAAATATATAATTTAAGTAAAGTTTAAAAAGGGAATTTAACTAGTAGATGACATTGCACTTGATCTTCGTTGTGCTTCTTTTTTTTTTTGACTTCCTAGTCATTAAAAGTAATCGTTAAAATTCCTTCTCTCTTAGTAAAATCTGTTTAGAAACAATTTTCTAAAACTATGTCTAACGATTAATGCTTTTTAGAACAATTTACTAAATCTTGTTAGGAAAAAATCTCAGATGGACTTGCATCAATGGTAAACGAAACTTCAAAGTTGTCAAAAAGTTATCTTGATGCTATTGGGTTTTTTAAAGGAATGTTTAATTAATCGTTGTGCTCTAAACAGATTACAAAAAAACAGCCTTTTTCCGTAATCTCTTAAATATGAGCTAATACTTGTTTTATACAATACAATTTATTGTTCTTTCAATGAAATGAAGCTGAAAAAATTATTTTACTGTTTGTTGAAAGCGAGCTGTGAAATCCAAGATGTGAAAATTAATTTGTCGGAAAAATTATTATTCGTTTGAAGATATATTTTTACCCTTACTTCCTATTTCAAATTTTTAGAGAAATTTATTTGAAGGAGAAAAGAGGAAGGGGCTTAACATCATAGTCAATTTTCACACTCTAAAGAATAAATATAAATAAAAAAAATTAAAGTAATTCTTTTTAAGTACAATTTTTTACCACTTAAATACGATTATTAACAAAGAAGTTTTTATCGAAATGTAGTATTTAATATAGTTGAAAGCACACTAGTAATGACTAGTTTGTTCTTTTTCAATATCCTCTATAAAGACCAGTAAAACAGAACAACATTGTGTAAAAAAATCTTTCTCTGGTTATTTATATATTAAAAAGATAAAAAAAGTGTTGCAATATTTTCACACAATTATTATATTATTCACTTTTAAACTTAAAAAAAATTATTCCTTATGTGTGACAGTGGTATACATGACATTTATATACTGAATGTTATACACCATACATAGCTCCTGCATAATTATGGTCAAAGTTATGGCTTTCATAATAGAAAGCAAAACCCTTAAAAAATAATAACTAAACAAAAGGGCCATAATTTCATATTCATAGAATAAACAAAGAGTTAACAAACTTCTAAAGTGTGAATGTTTAATACCTTTTTAAAATAGGTAACGAAGGCAAAGCTTTAAAAGCGTATATTTCTCTACCCTCAGAGGCCATATTTTTGTGATCATTGTTTCCTTTTTATGTTGTCTTGGTCTCCGACAGATATCATTGGTATAATGACATAGTGTTGACCCAAGTGGTTAGACATGCTCGAGCTGACTCACTGACACTCGCTAGACTTATCCAGTTCACCAGACACACAAGTGTTTGTGAAAATAAATATAATCGCTATCTAGGATAAAGAGTGATGACCAGTCTGAGTACTCTATAAAAGCATTCTATTGGCTACAGAAGTTCATGTCCTATCCGGAAGCCACTGTTACCTGCTATGAAGGTGAAAACCTACTAATTTCCTAAAAAAAAGCAAAATTCAAATAGTGAATGAGAGAAAAACTTTATTCGGTGTAACGAGATATTTGTAACCAATTATGTATACCAATGTAAGTTAACTTCATGAAATGCCATCGCATCTGACAGTAATTAACCATTTATAAAGCACAAAAATGAGATATGCTTAATCATTTTGAAAATTCCTGTGGGAAATTAACCTTTTACAGGCTGAATTCAGATGCAGGTATATTTTAAATTAAGTTTTTGCATATTTTTCCTTCTAATGTTTTACTTAAGGGATATTAATCATTTAAATGGGGATAAAATTTATGTATAATTTTCATGGTTTTCCCAATTGGGAACATTGGCCACTTCTGACTATACTTTTACACTGGATTCAAAAATGGATTATAGTGATGAGTACATTAAATAATAAGAAAAAGTTGCTGTTTTGTTGTCGCTAATGCTCCCTGGTTGGAGTTTCCATTCACCAGGTCCTAGTAGGCTATTGGGCTGAAAGGGTCGGCTCCTATTTTGAATTAGCACCACAACAGTCGGAGTTTGACTTAGCTAAATGACCTGTCCCGTAATTTTGAACCGAGTAAAGTGACGAGACCAGAACACCTGATCCCGCACCTCCAGAGGTAAATTTGAGAACTTGGAGGACATTGCAGCCACGACCTATTTTAAGTGCCCTGGCCACCATTAGTGAACACCGTGGTGGATTTGCAGCGATGAGCATCGAACCAGGGACTTTCAGATCACTGGCCCGCTGCTCTTGCCAACTGATCCACCTCGCCCATCTAAGCAAAGTAGTAAGAATGAATTAGTAGTACAGTAGTAAGAAAGAATGTGTAGCAAAGTAGTAAGAATGAATTAGTAGTAAAGAAGTAAGAAAGAATTTGTAGCAAAGTAATCAAAATGAAGTAGTAAGCAAAGTAGTAAGATTTATTTTTAAATTTAAATGGAGATATTAATTATGATAAAAATTCTTAAATTTAAATGAAAACAATTTCTTTTCATTAAACAAAATATCAAAAAAATTATGTTTATACCTTTATTCTATGGTACAGTGGAAAGCATGTTAGATGCAATTTTTTCTTACAGTCATTGCAAGCTAATCTTGCATATACTGTGCAGTGTGCACACCTACCTTGTGTTGTTTGTACAAGGAAATGATCATAACTCTTTCTCTGTGATATAGGGCGGTGAACTTTGGGTCCTGGTTGAGTCCCAACCTTTCTTGGGGCAATTCTTAGAAGAGCGATTGTAACCTCCCGGCGAAACTCCAGATGAGTCAGATTGGTATATTTTTCGTGACTTGCTGAATGTAAAAGCCAACCAGCGACAATAATCATATTTAATGCATTAACAAACAAATTCCACCACTATTTCTTATAGCGAAGCGTGGGACGGTTGCTGCCTAACATTCTATCTAGCAGGTCAACTCCACCCATTCCAGTATTATATTTATGTATTAAATTTGGTTGTTGTGTGTCCACTTTCTTCTGATCTTTACGTGAATATCTTTTTATTCGACTGCATTGGGAGATGAGCGCAATAGTTTGAATAAACTGTCCCTACAGAATCGTCATTCCAGCGGCATAAAAATACCGATCCATCACTTTGGTAATCAAATGAACCTCTTTCTAGTTTTTTCATCTCCTTTGAGAGCATCAATGGACATTTCTGAATTCGATGTTCTCGAATAGTTCCAATAGCTTTTATATTTCTATATGCAAGATCCTTCATCTAATCATTAGTAGTAAAAAAGTTATCAAAAAGATTTCTACTTAAAGAGGGTTTGCAACAACTGTCAGAGGATTATTTACAATCATTGTACCAAGAGGGGCTATTTCATTTGACTGCTTTCCTGAATAAATTTTACTTTATATGGATAACCATTATTTCAACTTTCAACCAAAAACTCTCAGTACAGGAAATGATGTCGCCGCAGTATAGTGAAGACAAGCCAATGTTCCCAATTGGGAGCATAAAGATTTAACTAATTACTCAAAGTGCATTTTTTTTTACTTTGTGTTCTTTTAATAATGTGAACCTTTTTAAGTATGCCTAACAATTTTTAGAAGCATTGGATGGTTTTTCACATTTATATGAATTTTTAAGTTGTGCTCTGTGAAAAATGAGGAAAAAGGTTACTTTAAGATTTTTTGTACATTCCCCTTTTTATGTTTGAAATTTAGTTTCTATTTCAAAAATCAAGTCCCTCTTTTTGTTACATTTGCTAATACTTTCAAGTCAATATTGATAAAATTTAATTTTTAAATAAATTTTCGATTCAATGTTCCCAATTGGGAACATTAGACTGTAAAAGGTTAAGTTAATCGTCATACAAGGAAAACCATTTTTTTAATTATCAACTCTTCTCGTTCTTGAGTTTTGACTCTTTCAGATGTAATCTTCCCGGCATTATTATAGTTTTAAAGCATACTTTTTTTTAATGTATATCCTTTAATCTAGTTTAATATTATACATAGTTAATTGAATCTTTAAATTTAATCGGATCTCGATCTAAAGATTAAAAAATAAATGTCTCCATAAAGTATATATATATATATATATATATATATATATATATATATATATATATATATATATATATATATATATATATATATATATATACACTGCTGGCCACTGTAAATGCAACACCCTGAAGGAAACATGCAAATAACATGAAATTTACAACATGCATTAGCGGAGGTGAGATATGCAAATGATTAGAATTTCAGCGCAGACGGACATCACGCGCGCCTGTGGTGCCACTTCAAAGCGCTATTTAAGGCTTCGAGATTTCGACGATTTCAAGTTCGGCAATTGTGTTTTTCTTGTGGTTATTTAAAAAAAACGATCAATTATGCCTCGTCGAAAACAGCGATCATCTTTTGATCAAGTATCCGAGTTCGACAGAGGAAGGATAGTGGCCTACCGAGATTGTGGATTATCTTTCAGGGAAATCGGTAGTCGTATTGGACGAAACCAAACAACTGTAATGCGGATATGTGATCGTTGTATGCAGGAGGGTACGACGGACCGGCGTGTTCGATCGCATCCACCTCAGCGCACCACTTCACGTGATGACAGGCAAATTGTGCGCATGGCAGTGACGGATCACTCAGTCACATCACGAACCATAGCACAGCACATGCAGTCTGTAACGCATCATCCAGTGTCTTCGCGTACCATTCGACGCCGTTTACAGCAGAGTGTTCTGTCCGCAAGACGTCCATTGCTTTGTCTACCCTTGACGAAGAACCACAGACGTCTCCGCCGCCAATGGTGCGATGACAGAAGGATGTGGACGACAGAATGGAATGAAATTGTCTTTACTCACGAGTCACGCTTCTGTCTGCAACACCACGATGGTCGCATTCGAGTCTGGAGACACCGTGAAGAGAGGATGCTGAACAGCTGCGTTATGCACCGCCACACTGGTCCTGCACCGGGTATTATGGTATGGGGCGGTATTGGATATCACTCTCGCACACCTCTAGTACGCATTGCCGGTACTTTAAACAGCCAGCGCTACATCTCTTTAAACAGCCAGCGCTACGAGGTGTTGGAGCCAGTTGTCCTTCCTTACCTCCAGGGCTTGCCCACAGCCATATTTCAACAGGATAATGCGCGATCACACGTGGCACGCATTGTCCAACAGTTCTTCGTCAATCGCCAGATTGAATTGCTTCCCGGCCGCCTCGCTCTCCGGATCTTTCGCCGATAGAAAACATGTGGTCCATGGTTGCTCTACGATTGACCTAGATTCCATCCCCAGCTCCCACAGCAGATCAACTTTGGCAACGTGTGGAAGCTGCTTGGTCTGCCGTACCCCAAGAACTCATCCAAAGACTCTTTAAATCAATGCCGAGGCGTGTGGCAGCGGTGATCTCCAACAATGGTGGCTACTCTGGCTACTGATTTTGGCAGGAACCACACTTCACAGAAGTCTATAAATTTAATCATTTGATACTTGGTCAACATGTTATCTACAAAATAAATTTTGTTGTGATATCTCTTGTCTTTCTTGGTGTTGCAATTTGGGTGGCCAGCAGTGTATATATATATATATATATATATATATATATATATATATGAAACGATAAATTTTATAACCATTAAAGGAAACGCCTATTCAAAGTGGCTGGGTTGACGGAGAAACAGGCAGTGGAGATTCACCAGACATCCAGAAACGTACTTCAAACAATTTTTATTAAAATATATTCCAGTGGTTCAGGTGCACCTTGATACCCTCACATTTCAGCAGCTTAGGATTTTAACATGATAATTCTCGCCCTGGGGCTGCCAGAACAGGACACAGAAAATAAATATATTCGCAGCGCGAAATGCCTGCGACTTCATAGGACGGAAGCGGACAGACAAGGGCCGCGAGAGAACGTTTTCTGCCAAAACGCGTGATCATGTTAAGACTTCTAATTGGTCAATTCATGACACCTGACTTAAACGCCATATGGGGTGATCGTTTCGTCATACTTTCTCGAACTTTCTTGTTATATAATCTCTGGCTGCGTGCGGCTTTAGGGTAAAAACTAGTAGGTTATTCTGGTTTTTCCCAAGTAAAAATCAAGATGAGGGGAGTTATTATCTTGAGATAATATAAAAGAATTTTGAATAGGCTGTGACAGTGAAAGTATATGGTTGAGTATATTATAAATAATTATGATGATTTTAAATTAATTCATTATATTTAGAATAATTTATAATTAATGATGGAAAAGATGTGGTTATTACATTGCATGTATTAAATTACAATTGTGTTCTGATCCTAAAAGAAAAGAACTACTCTGGTTTAAAATGAAAACTGATTTATTAAATTAACAAACAGCATAACTGATGCACTAATCTCATTAAACATTCTATACTCATCTCCGGTTATCATTACATATTACAACATATTTCTTCAATCTTAAGTACTCATTAGCATCAATTCAAATTCACACTATATATTATTCAATTAACTAATATTTACTCATATCCACTTCATCGCCTTATACCAAATACCTCGCCTTTACGAATTATCTCTTTTCATCCGCTAACTTCCATTATCAAATTACATCGCGCTCTATATTAAGTTATTGACGACTACGCTATAAGAAGCAATGACGGTAAATTATGAAGAGGAAACAAAAGTACGGTATCTCTACAGAAGATTACTGGACCACTTTTATGGGCTACTGGCACTCGCAATGACGAACTTCGTAGCATTCCCATCGCACTGGAACTGGGGCACATACATCGTGGGGTGCAGGGCTCCTTCAATCGTCGTAAGCACTCGGTACAGGAAACTGGGGCACTCTCTTCGTAGGGTACCGGGCTCCTTCAATCATTGTAGACTCTCAGTACAGGAAACTGGGGCACTCTCATCGTAGGGTACAAGGCTCCTACAATCATTGTAGACACTCGGTACAGGAAACTGGGGCACTCTCTTCCTCAGGCTCTTTTACATGGGCCACGGCTTACATAACTCTCATCGGGCGTGCTTCGTACATACTCGTTAGGTTGATACTACTTCTGTCTCTAACTCCTAACTGCTCTCCTTTTTTTGCCTCTTATATCTTATTTCATATTCTTTTTCTCTTATTAATTCTGGCCCCGTCTCTTCCAATTCCATTGGTCATATTATTACCATGTCATCGCAATTCGTCCGTGGCTGCCTCTTCCCAATCCCCTTTTCACCAATGCGCATCGAGAGCGGGATTTATCAATTTTTTCCCGCTTTCTTAACTTATCCCATGCTCCGAAATCACCGAGCAGGGTGGTCCGTTTTATAACCATAAAAATTTTATGTCTTAATCTTCTTTTCTTCTTTTCGTTGCAACTCATTCTACAGAACTTTGATCTTATAGTTTTATTCCTGCTTACAGGCCCAGTCTTCTATCTTTAATAGTTTCGGTTTATTCTTCGCTTTTCTCCCCTTCTCTTTTGTTGCCAGTCATTTGCTTCCTTGCCCTGTTTCTTTGTTATATTTTGCAATTATTTTACTTCGTCCCGCAATTTTCGATTCTCCTGCCCTTGGCCTTGACACTATTGTCATATCCCTATGACATAGACGCTTCCTTTAATGTTTATAAAAGTTATCGTTTCAATTATAGTCCAACATTACATATACATATACATATATATATATATATATATATATATATATATATATATATATATATATATCCTTAATCCCTGTTTTTAGTATGATTTTTCACCTCATAAAAAATATTGACGTGCTTAAAGGTTTTGTTTGTATGCAAAATTGAGCCAGGAAGCATTCCTAGAATTTATTTTTGCACAGAAAAATACGTCAAAATATTTCATCTTCTGATAAATTTTTTTTGTAACACGTTCATTATATTGTTCTCACACCGTAAGCACCTATTTTAAATAAAAGAAATAATTAAACATGGTCGAGTGTGAATCCAAATTCCATCACTACGTCGGAGATGGTATGTTCCATCTCTCGTGCGCCGACTATAACACCACGTTTAAAGTTACATAAATTGAGATAAACTCTCATGGTAGCAGAGAGAACAGATCTAACAGCTTCGCCAGACACTTGTTTTCTTATATATGCGCTGCCGACCGTATCGCGTTAAGCTGATTGGTTTCATATCTCCGTTATTTCTATACTCATGCCTGTACCAGTCTTTTGGGCTCTTATTTATATATATATATATATATATATATATATATCGAAAAAAACGCGTTCTCCTAAATTAATTTTAAAACGCATTCCAAATTCTCTTTTTTAATAAAGCACAATTATTATGACAATATTTCGTACTTCATCTACACATATTACTCTCAACTTCATTACTACGACACATATATTTAATTCATTCACTTGTTATGATAACATTTTATAAACATAATCACTCATATATCCATGTTCCATTATTACCAATATTTACTTATATATAGAAGCATAACATCATATTAATTAAATGGTTTTTTAAGAATTATCGGTCATCTCCTTAAACATTTTATACTCAAATAACATCCTCATTTCGCTCTATATCCGTTATTAAGGCTATACACTGAGAAGCAATGACAGTAATATAAAAAGGAAACGCAAAAAGTCGGTACCTCGAAAGATGACTGATGGATCACTATGATGATCGGCTGGCACTCGTAATGATGAACTTCGTTGTATTGCCATCGCACGGAACTAGGGCACTTTCTTCGTCTGGTATAAGGCTCCGTCAATCATGGCAGAGACTCTACACGGGACACTGGGGCACGCTCATCATCGGTTGTCTGACTCCTTCACTCAATGCAAACCCTCGGCACGGGACACTGGGCGCTCGACACTACTTCTATCTCCAAACTTCTAACTAACTCTCATCATAGGTTATATGTGCCTTCCTTACTTATTTCATATTATTTTGTCTTATTAATGCTGACTCCACCTCTTACAATTTCCATTGGTCATATTATTACCATGCCATCGCCATTCGTCTGTGGCTGTCTTCTCTCAATCCCCTTTTCACCAATGCGCATCGAGGGCGGGATTAATAAAATTCTCCCCCTAACTTGACTTTTTCCCATGCTTCGGCTTCAAGCAGGGTTGCCTGTTTTATAGCCATCATAAATTTGGTCTTCTTTTTCTTCTTTTCTTCTATTCGTTGCAATTCACTCTCTTGAACTTTTATCTCATACTTCTTGCTACAAGCACAATCTATAAATTTCGTTTCGCTATCTTGTTGACTCTCTACCTTTCTCCTTTTATTGCGCGTCATTTGCCATGTTCTTTCTTCGTCCCGTAATTTTACTTCGTCCCGTAATTTTCAATTCTCCTGCCCCTGGCCGTGACACTACTTTCATGTCCCTATGACATTCACCCCCTCTCTCTCAAAAAAAAAATGACTGCCATATCTCTTCCTCCTCTCACCATCTTCGACTTCCATCATATCATCTTATACCTCTCACCTTTTCCGTTCCCCTTCTTACACCTATCATTAGCTTCTCATCGTAACCGCAGCAGTACATATCATTTGCATTTATATGATTCCTTATTGTATCAACAATATTTTCATTTAATTAATTATCTACATAACTCATGGTGCAGTTAGTGACCTCACCTCTTGAATTTCGCTAACCATCTTTAGGTTTAACATAATATTACAGCATATTCTTACCATCAGGGAATAACCTTCTAAGTACCAAAGCCTTAGTATAAACGATTACCATCATAATAACATGTACACACATCAAAATACCACCAAAGAATAATTATCAAGTAAATTTACCTATGACCATATTATAGGATCAATATTATACGACATTAACAATATTATACAACTTATATTCATATACATTTCATAATAATTGCAAATAATAATTAGCCTGCAAAAAAAAATAATTACATAAAAGAAAACACTGTTCATTATACACTAAATTTTTTTTGAAAAAATATCAACTTCGTTGCTCAATAAGAATTATATTTCTGAAAATTATATTATGACGTTTGCATAGATTGTTCATTTTCATATTCTTAAGATTGTCCGTATGATAAAATCTCTGATGATTTTTCGCACATAGTCATATCTAATATTGTCTATGAAGATATCTTTTCTCCACATTTGTCGCTCATAACTATCCGCACACATAATGGAAAGTCTATAACCTTTACCATGTGTTCATTTTGCACGTATGGATAACATTTCCAATTCATATTTTGTTACACATCATTGCTTCTAAAGAATTACACAATACTACTAATTCGTGAAAATACCTACTAATTTAATTAGTATTGCTAATTGTATTTTTCATTTAATTCCTCTGTCTTATTTACCTGTAAACTTTGTTTCACTACAACACCACATTAACTTTCCTTGTACACTCCGCGATTCCGAGCAAACGCAGTATGAAAACATTAACAATCTTTGTTTACCAGCTGTCAAACGCCTCAGTCAAAAGTTACTATGACAACTCATTCCTTTTGGTTCACGGGTAAAAATTCGCACACGGTCCTAATCGCCCATAACCAGTTTCTCGTTTCAATTTTTCCCTCTCTTATCTCCGAAAATCGCTCGAGTAAACTCCCGGGCTAATTGCTACTTTACGAGCTTAATAATGGCAACCTCACACTTCCGCTGACCTCCGGTCGTAACCTTCGCCTCGTGTGATGGACATCGCTGCAAATACTGCATCTTACCTTCTGGATATTTTTTAATCTTTTCTAATCGGAATGATATCGCGTCTGAGTATAACTTTTGTTTTTTTATCTCAATTTATGCGATCATATGTATCAATGTATCTAATTTTTTTCCATCTTGTATTTATTTGACCGTATTTTAATACTTGTGTTATCGTGTGCCGCTCACGTGGTTGAATGTATATCTATTTTGTCTGCAATGTCGCGTAATTTCGTCATTCCTTGTGGTTTAATATATGATTTTATTTATCAATTAAGTACAATTATGCTTGTTTTTTTATGTGTCTCTATCCCGTGCTTACTTCTGAAGTTTATGTGCTCGCATGACACTCAATATCTATCTTTTATTTTTTGATTACTTAAATCCACACTTTTATTTATTTATTCTTTTTTTTTGTTTTTTGCCTTCTTTTCGTACCGTGTACATCTAAGTCTTATTTACGTATCTAATTATTTGTTTTTATTTATCGATTGACAAAACTTTGTATTTCATTAGATCTTTAACGCCATCTTCTCGCATAACCTAACTTGCTGGATATTAATTAATATGTTGCCTTATTCTATTATATCCATTCTCATTCGCCGTGCTATTTATTTATTTTTATTTATTTTTTTAATTTATTTTTTTTACTACTAATTGTCATTCAATCAATGCCGTGAACTCTTCCATCCTTGTGAATATTTGACCCTCATTATAACTTAATTTCTTAGCTAACCACTTTGCTGGATATTTAATTTCGTTGTTTGTTAATGTTGTTTATTTTTCATTATTTATTTAATTACTCATATTGTCTTTTACTCTTTTAATGCTCAACGCTGTGCGTATCTTTGCTCTCGTTGTGATATTGACGAACTATGATGGCTTTAATATTTTGATTAATTTACGCTCATCCGCCACCTCAATATTTGTATCCTCTACAGGTATGTACTACTTTTCTTTTTTTTTACAATAATTTTAAATTACCGCTATAGATGTGTCATGTGGTTGTCTTATTATCAACTTGTATTGTTTATACCCTGTCATCAGTTGATTTTTTTTTACCTATTGACACACCTAACACACTTTGTTGTATATATACTACCCATCTGATATTGCTGTTATGTTCTTTGATTTGTTAATATTTTATCGTGTCGTATAGTAATTTATTACCTTATATTGTTCTTTTCATACTTCACTTATTACTACCATCTTCTTGTTTCAAGGTGAATGTTTTAATATTACTGCCTGACCCCCTCATCTGTGGTTAGCCTTTCATACTTGATCTGAGATTTTTCAATTAATGCGTTACTGTTATGGAAGATTTTAATTATTTCGACTGGCATTACTTCGCATTTTACCTTCCACGTATTGAATTACTGTACTTATTACTTGTGACTCATTCATACCTGCCCAACTTGCTCGATTTTTATTGATTTATTTATTTATTTATTTTTAAATTTATTTGCTTATTATTATTATTATCATTATTAATTATTTATTTCTTATGTCACCAATTAATTCATGAATTTATTTATTTAATTATATGCAAACCACGCATGCTTTTTGTAATTTGTTTAAATTGCTCTTTATAACCACCCTTGGATTGCTTAAATATCGTAATAACACGTTTTCATCTCTGAAAATTCGTACTATTTCCAACATTCCTGTAAGTTCTGCCCTCAAAGCCCTAAGAGATATTAAATTTCGTAAAGTTTCTAAATCTCCAACTCTCCAATAATTATTATTATAATAATGCCTATATTGTACCTGATTTCTAAACTTACCCGTTGTCCTTCTCTCGTATTGATTGTGTCGCAAATTTACTCAATTTCTCCGATCGTAATAATTATATTGAGTCAAATCTCTATTTCGTCCGCCGTATTTTCGTCTATCATTTTTAATAACTTGTTGATAATCCTGATAATCATTTGCCGCCATTATGGTACCCATATAAACCGTGTTAGGCTCATTTATCGGAAAATTATGTTGCCTTATATCCTGTACATCATCTGGACTCTCAATATTCGCTTGTTTTGATTTCGTATAATAATTATTTTACCATTTTTCACGCTTCTGTGGTCTATTTGAACAGTGCCTAAATATGTGGTTGCTACACCACTAATGTGCTTCGCCACGTGCTCGACTTTTTGACCTGGTTTGTGTATGATTTTCTTAAATGCGGCATGTTTGAATAATTCCTTCACTGTTAGTGTCATTTTCTAATCTTAAAAAAATTTCTATATTCAATATTGTATCCAAACTTATCCTTCCTACTCCTTAAATACCCTATTCGTTCACTCTCCTCTGCTTCATTCACTCTTATTAACGCCCGTTGTAATTTTTTATTTTGCGCACCTATTTTTATTACACTACCGCAACATCTCTAAAATTTCACTTTGCTACAAACTTAACACCCTTCGATATAATATATAATAATTGACGTTTCTTTCTCTCTATCATTATATTCTTACACACTCTTTATGACTTTCCCACCTAATATTTCAACAATTCATAGTAATCATTCCTACATTCTATACTCATAACACTTAAATACTCGTATCAACCCAAACTTCAAAAATTTTATCTTTCATTAAAATTTTAGCGATTCTAACCACTTTTCGCGCATCTGACTATCGATAATCATCTTTTATTTAATTGCCGCTACTCTCAATTTTTTTTTGGAATTATCTTATTTTAATTTGACCAATTTACGATGTCTTTGCAACACATTCGCGACACAATTCTACCTATCTCTGAATTTATCATCACAATTAATTTCACACACTTCATATAACTGATAATTCGTTTACACATTCTAACTCAATATTTAAAAATTCAATATTATCAAATAAACTCAATATTAACTCAAACTATCAAATACTAACTCAAATATTATCAAATATTCAATACCACATTTCAAATCATTCAAATATCTCTTTAAATGCAACAAATCAATTCATCAATTAAACCAGAGGTCCGCAAAACCTGCCATATGTTTCGTTAAACAACACCAAATGTGGCGGTGGAAAGTTAATTGGGGGTTATAAGCTATTAATGTTACTATTAATGAAGATTATGATTTTTCATATTGAATTCATTGCTAAATGATTGTGGTTAGTACATTGATTAATTATGATTCCCAAATGATGGAAACAAGTCTGGTTTACACTGACAAATTAATTTATTGAATATTAAAACACATAAATAATACGCTACAAGTTACTAAATACACTCATGGACAAAAAAATTACCGCATCAAGAAGGAGTCGTCAAAATGAAACGAAATTTTACATACGTAATGACTACTTTGATATAAGTAAATGATAAGAAAATCAAAGAAAAGGGATAATTTATTTCAGAGAAAAAAGCAAAAGAACGGAGGAGTTAATACTCCGTTGGACCCCCTCTAGCGCGAATGCACGATGCGATACGATCGGGCATTGAGTCATACAAGTTCTGTATGATGTCTTGAGACATTTCGTTCCATATTTGCTGTAATCTTGCCTCTTGTTCGTTCAAACTCGTGGGATGCCCAACCCGTCGTCCCAAATGATCCCAGATATGCTCGATTGGAGACAAATCTGGGGATCGGGCATGCCAACGAAGGGTAGTAACAGTGCGGAGACAGTCTTGTGACACCCTTGCCGTATGAGGCCGAGCATTGTCTTGTTGAAAAATGGCTCCTGGGAGCCGTTGCATGAGTGGCAACACATGTGGTTGCAGGATTTCATGAACATACCACTGGGCTGTCATGGTGCCACGGAACAATACTAGGGGTGACCGTGTATTGTAGGCAATGGCACCCCATACCATCACACCAGCTGTGGGAGCGATGTGTCGCTGTACAGCAAAGGCAGGATTGAAGCGTTCACCACGGGCTCTCTACACACGAACACGATTGCCATCACTGCCGAGATTCAATCTGGATTCGTCGCTAAAGACGACCTGGTTCCATTCCGCTGCAGTCCAGTTTCCTCGTGCGCGGCAAAACTCCAAACGCAGGCGTCGATGCGTGGGCGTCAAGGACAGCACACGTAATGGGCGCCGCAATACCAACTGTCCTTCAGCCAGGCGCCTTCGTATGATTCGAGAAGACACAGAGGCCCCTAGTGAAGGTGCTACCTGTGCCTGGATGGCGGCCGATGAAGCAGTTGGCTGTACGCGTGCATTTCTTACGATGTGGCGGTCTTCTGGACGACTGGTCTGTCGAGAGCGTCCTGAGCCTGGTCTTCGTGTACATGACATCTCTCGGGTCCACTGGTCCCAACGACTCCTATCAACACATCCAGAGCGGCCTAATTCACGACCTACTAGCCTAGCTGACCACCCAGCTTCCATCATCCCGACGATTCTCCCCCTCTCAAACTGCGACAACTGCTTATATTGTCTTCGAACACGGCGTAATGGCATGTCTATCTCAGCTCTGACTTTGTAAATGATTCAGCACACTCAAACAAGCTTTGGTTACCTGTTTTATACTCCACAGAGTACGATGTTCAACGTCCTCTACCGGCTATACGTAATGCGCAATCGCGCTGCATTTCTAATCATTTGCATATCTCCCCGACATGAACCCTCATTGCAAGTTTCGTTACGATCCCGCAATTATTTCTTGGTGCGCTAATTTTTTTGTCCATGAGTGTATTTCCTCCTTCATTTACACATTAGTCACAACTTCTTTACTACTAAATTAATTCACTACGACTCATATATTTAATTCATTCACTTATTATGATAACATTTTATAAACATAATCACTCATATAACCCTGTTCCATTACTACGAATATTTACTCATATATAGAAGCATAACATCATATTATTTAAATGTTTTTTTAAGAATTATCGGTCATCTCCTTAAACATTTTATACTCAAATAACATCCTCATCTCGCTCTATATCCGTTATTAAGGCTACACAGTGAGAAGCAATGACAGTAATATAAAAAGGAAACGCAAAAAGTCGGTACCTCGAAAGATGACTGATGGATCACTATGATGATTGGCTGGCACTCGTAATGATGAACTTCGTTGTATTATCATCGCACGGAACTAGGGCACTTTCTTCGTCTGGTATAAGGCTCCGTCAATCATGGCAGAGACTCTACACGGGACACTGGGGCACGCTCATCATCGGTTGTCTAACTCCTTCACTCCTTGCTGACCCTCGGCACGGGACACTGGGCGCTCGACACTACTTCTATCTCCAAACTTCTAACTAACTCTCATCATAGGTTATATGTGCCTTCCTTACTTATTTCATATTATTTTGTCTTATTAATGCTGACTCCACCTCTTACAATTTCCATTGGTCATATTATTACCATGCCATCGCCATTCGTCTGTGGCTGTCTTCTCTCAATCCCCTTTTCACCAATGCGCATCGAGGGCGGGATTAATAAAATTCTCCCCCTAACTTGACTTTTTCCCATGCTTCGGCTTCAAGCAGGGTTGCCTGTTTTATAGCCATCATAAATTTGGTCTTCTTTTTCTTCTTTTCTTCTATTTGTTGCAATTCACTCTCTTGAACTTTTATCTCATACTTCTTGCTACAAGCACAATCTATAAATTTCGTTTCGCTATCTTGTTGACTCTCTACCTTTCTCCTTTTATTGCGCGTCATTTGCCATGTTCTTTCTTCGTCCCGTAATTTAACTTCGTCCCGTAATTTTCAATTCTCCTGCCCCTGGCCGTGACACTACTTTCATGTCCCTATGACATTCACCCCCTCTCTCTCAAAAAAAAATGACTGCCATATCTCTTCCTCCTCTCACCATCTTCGACTTCCATCATATCATCTTATACCTCTCACCTTTTCCGTTCGCCTTCTTACACCTATCATTAGCTTCTCATCGTAACCGCAGCAGTACATATCATTTGCATTTATATGATTCCTTATTGTATCAACAATATTTTCATTTAATTAATTATCTACATAACTCATGGTGCAGTTAGTGACCTCACCTCTTGAATTTCGCTAACCATCTTTAGGTTTAACATAATATTACAGCATATTCTTACCATCAGGGAATAACCTTCTAAGTACCAAAGCCTTAGTATAAACGATTACCATCATAATAACATGTACACACATCAAAATACCACCAAAGAATAATTATCAAGTAAATTTACCTATGACCATATTATAGGATCAATATTATACGACATTAACAATATTATACAACTTATATTCATATACATTTCATAATAATTGCAAATAATAATTAGCCTGCAAAAAAAAATAATTACATAAAAGAAAACACTGTTCATTATACACTAAATTTTTTTTGAAAAAATATCAACTTCGTTGCTCAATAAGAATTATATTTCTGAAAATTATATTATGACGTTTGCATAGATTGTTCATTTTCATATTCTTAAGATTGTCCGTATGATAAAATCTCTGATGATTTTTCGCACATAGTCATATCTAATATTGTCTATGAAGATATCTTTTCTCCACATTTGTCGCTCATAACTATCCGCACACATAATGGAAAGTCTATAACCTTTACCATGTGTTCATTTTGCACGTATGGATAACATTTCCAATTCATATTTTGTTACACATCATTGCTTCTAAAGAATTACACAATACTACTAATTCGTGAAAATACCTACTAATTTAATTAGTATTGCTAATTGTATTTTTCATTTAATTCCTCTGTCTTATTTACCTGTAAACTTTGTTTCACTACAACACCACATTAACTTTCCTTGTACACTCCGCGATTCCGAGCAAACGCAGTATGAAAACATTAACAATCTTTGTTTACCAGCTGTCAAACGCCTCAGTCAAAAGTTACTATGACAACTCATTCCTTTTGGTTCACGGGTAAAAATTCGCACACGGTCCTAATCGCCCATAACCAGTTTCTCGTTTCAATTTTTCCCTCTCTTATCTCCGAAAATCGCTCGAGTAAACTCCCGGGCTAATTGCTACTTTACGAGCTTAATAATGGCAACCTCACACTTCCGCTGACCTCCGGTCGTAACCTTCGCCTCGTGTGATGGACATCGCTGCAAATACTGCATCTTACCTTCTGGATATTTTTTAATCTTTTCTAATCGGAATGATATCGCGTCTGAGTATAACTTTTGTTTTTTTATCTCAATTTATGCGATCATATGTATCAATGTATCTAATTTTTTTCCATCTTGTATTTATTTGACCGTATTTTAATACTTGTGTTATCGTGTGCCGCTCACGTGGTTGAATGTATATCTATTTTGTCTGCAATGTCGCGTAATTTCGTCATTCCTTGTGGTTTAATATATGATTTTATTTATCAATTAAGTACAATTATGCTTGTTTTTTTATGTGTCTCTATCCCGTGCTTACTTCTGAAGTTTATGTGCTCGCATGACACTCAATATCTATCTTTTATTTTTTGATTACTTAAATCCACACTTTTATTTATTTATTCTTTTTTTTTGTTTTTTGCCTTCTTTTCGTACCGTGTACATCTAAGTCTTATTTACGTATCTAATTATTTGTTTTTATTTATCGATTGACAAAACTTTGTATTTCATTAGATCTTTAACGCCATCTTCTCGCATAACCTAACTTGCTGGATATTAATTAATATGTTGCCTTATTCTATTATATCCATTCTCATTCGCCGTGCTATTTATTTATTTTTATTTATTTTTTTTAATTTATTTTTTTTACTACTAATTGTCATTCAATCAATGCCGTGAACTCTTCCATCCTTGTGAATATTTGACCCTCATTATAACTTAATTTCTTAGCTAACCACTTTGCTGGATATTTAATTTCGTTGTTTGTTAATGTTGTTTATTTTTCATTATTTATTTAATTACTCATATTGTCTTTTACTCTTTTAATGCTCAACGCTGTGCGTATCTTTGCTCTCGTTGTGATATTGACGAACTATGATGGCTTTAATATTTTGATTAATTTACGCTCATCCGCCACCTCAATATTTGTATCCTCTACAGGTATGTACTACTTTTCTTTTTTTTTACAATAATTTTAAATTACCGCTATAGATGTGTCATGTGGTTGTCTTATTATCAACTTGTATTGTTTATACCCTGTCATCAGTTGATTTTTTTTTACCTATTGACACACCTAACACACTTTGTTGTATATATACTACCCATCTGATATTGCTGTTATGTTCTTTGATTTGTTAATATTTTATCGTGTCGTATAGTAATTTATTACCTTATATTGTTCTTTTCATACTTCACTTATTACTACCATCTTCTTGTTTCAAGGTGAATGTTTTAATATTACTGCCTGACCCCCTCATCTGTGGTTAGCCTTTCATACTTGATCTGAGATTTTTCAATTAATGCGTTACTGTTATGGAAGATTTTAATTATTTCGACTGGCATTACTTCGCATTTTACCTTCCACGTATTGAATTACTGTACTTATTACTTGTGACTCATTCATACCTGCCCAACTTGCTCGATTTTTATTGATTTATTTATTTATTTATTTTTAAATTTATTTGCTTATTATTATTATTATCATTATTAATTATTTATTTCTTATGTCACCAATTAATTCATGAATTTATTTATTTAATTATATGCAAACCACGCATGCTTTTTGTAATTTGTTTAAATTGCTCTTTATAACCACCCTTGGATTGCTTAAATATCGTAATAACACGTTTTCATCTCTGAAAATTCGTACTATTTCCAACATTCCTGTAAGTTCTGCCCTCAAAGCCCTAAGAGATATTAAATTTCGTAAAGTTTCTAAATCTCCAACTCTCCAATAATTATTATTATAATAATGCCTATATTGTACCTGATTTCTAAACTTACCCGTTGTCCTTCTCTCGTATTGATTGTGTCGCAAATTTACTCAATTTCTCCGATCGTAATAATTATATTGAGTCAAATCTCTATTTCGTCCGCCGTATTTTCGTCTATCATTTTTAATAACTTGTTGATAATCCTGATAATCATTTGCCGCCATTATGGTACCCATATAAACCGTGTTAGGCTCATTTATCGGAAAATTATGTTGCCTTATATCCTGTACATCATCTGGACTCTCAATATTCGCTTGTTTTGATTTCGTATAATAATTATTTTACCATTTTTCACGCTTCTGTGGTCTATTTGAACAGTGCCTAAATATGTGGTTGCTACACCACTAATGTGCTTCGCCACGTGCTCGACTTTTTGACCTGGTTTGTGTATGATTTTCTTAAATGCGGCATGTTTGAATAATTCCTTCACTGTTAGTGTCATTTTCTAATCTTAAAAAAATTTCTATATTCAATATTGTATCCAAACTTATCCTTCCTACTCCTTAAATACCCTATTCGTTCACTCTCCTCTGCTTCATTCACTCTTATTAACGCCCGTTGTAATTTTTTATTTTGCGCACCTATTTTTATTACACTACCGCAACATCTCTAAAATTTCACTTTGCTACAAACTTAACACCCTTCGATATAATATATAATAATTGACGTTTCTTTCTCTCTATCATTATATTCTTACACACTCTTTATGACTTTCCCACCTAATATTTCAACAATTCATAGTAATCATTCCTACATTCTATACTCATAACACTTAAATACTCGTATCAACCCAAACTTCAAAAATTTTATCTTTCATTAAAATTTTAGCGATTCTAACCACTTTTCGCGCATCTGACTATCGATAATCATCTTTTATTTAATTGCCGCTACTCTCAATTTTTTTTTGGAATTATCTTATTTTAATTTGACCAATTTACGATGTCTTTGCAACACATTCGCGACACAATTCTACCTATCTCTGAATTTATCATCACAATTAATTTCACACACTTCATATAACTGATAATTCGTTTACACATTCTAACTCAATATTTAAAAATTCAATATTATCAAATAAACTCAATATTAACTCAAACTATCAAATACTAACTCAAATATTATCAAATATTCAATACCACATTTCAAATCATTCAAAATATCTCTTTAAATGCAACAAATCAATTCATCAATTAAACCAGAGGTCCGCAAAACCTGCCATATGTTTCGTTAAACAACACCAAATGTGGCGGTGGAAAGTTAATTGGGGGTTATAAGCTATTAATGTTACTATTAATGAAGATTATGATTTTTCATATTGAATTCATTGCTAAATGATTGTGGTTAGTACATTGATTAATTATGATTCCCAAATGATGGAAACAAGTCTGGTTTACACTGACAAATTAATTTATTGAATATTAAAACACATAAATAATACGCTACAAGTTACTAAATACACTCATGGACAAAAAAATTACCGCATCAAGAAGGAGTCGTCAAAATGAAACGAAATTTTACATACGTAATGACTACTTTGATATAAGTAAATGATAAGAAAATCAAAGAAAAGGGATAATTTATTTCAGAGAAAAAAGCAAAAGAACGGAGGAGTTAATACTCCGTTGGACCCCCTCTAGCGCGAATGCACGATGCGATACGATCGGGCATTGAGTCATACAAGTTCTGTATGATGTCTTGAGACATTTCGTTCCATATTTGCTGTAATCTTGCCTCTTGTTCGTTCAAACTCGTGGGATGCCCAACCCGTCGTCCCAAATGATCCCAGATATGCTCGATTGGAGACAAATCTGGGGATCGGGCATGCCAACGAAGGGTAGTAACAGTGCGGAGACAGTCTTGTGACACCCTTGCCGTATGAGGCCGAGCATTGTCTTGTTGAAAAATGGCTCCTGGGAGCCGTTGCATGAGTGGCAACACATGTGGTTGCAGGATTTCATGAACATACCACTGGGCTGTCATGGTGCCACGGAACAATACTAGGGGTGACCGTGTATTGTAGGCAATGGCACCCCATACCATCACACCAGCTGTGGGAGCGATGTGTCGCTGTACAGCAAAGGCAGGATTGAAGCGTTCACCACGGGCTCTCCACACACGAACACGATTGCCATCACTGCCGAGATTCAATCTGGATTCGTCGCTAAAGACGACCTGGTTCCATTCCGCTGCAGTCCAGTTTCCTCGTGCGCGGCAAAACTCCAAACGCAGGCGTCGATGCGTGGGCGTCAAGGACAGCACACGTAATGGGCGCCGCAATACCAACTGTCCTTCAGCCAGGCGCCTTCGTATGATTCGAGAAGACACAGAGGCCCCTAGTGAAGGTGCTACCTGTGCCTGGATGGCGGCCGATGAAGCAGTTGGCTGTACGCGTGCATTTCTTACGATGTGGCGGTCTTCTGGACGACTGGTCTGTCGAGAGCGTCCTGAGCCTGGTCTTCGTGTACATGACATCTCTCGGGTCCACTGGTCCCAACGACTCCTATCAACACATCCAGAGCGGCCTAATTCACGACCTACTAGCCTAGCTGACCACCCAGCTTCCATCATCCCGACGATTCTCCCCCTCTCAAACTGCGACAACTGCTTATATTGTCTTCGAACACGGCGTAATGGCATGTCTATCTCAGCTCTGACTTTGTAAATGATTCAGCACACTCAAACAAGCTTTGGTTACCTGTTTTATACTCCACAGAGTACGATGTTCAACGTCCTCTACCGGCTATACGTAATGCGCAATCGCGCTGCATTTCTAATCATTTGCATATCTCCCCGACATGAACCCTCATTGCAAGTTTCGTTACGATCCCGCAATTATTTCTTGGTGCGCTAATTTTTTTGTCCATGAGTGTATTTCCTCCTTCATTTACACATTAGTCACAACTTCTTTACTACTAAATTAATTCACTACGACTCATATATTTAATTCATTCACTTATTATGATAACATTTTATAAACATAATCACTCATATAACCCTGTTCCATTACTACGAATATTTACTCATATATAGAAGCATAACATCATATTATTTAAATGTTTTTTTAAGAATTATCGGTCATCTCCTTAAACATTTTATACTCAAATAACATCCTCATCTCGCTCTATATCCGTTATTAAGGCTACACAGTGAGAAGCAATGACAGTAATATAAAAAGGAAACGCAAAAAGTCGGTACCTCGAAAGATGACTGATGGATCACTATGATGATTGGCTGGCACTCGTAATGATGAACTTCGTTGTATTATCATCGCACGGAACTAGGGCACTTTCTTCGTCTGGTATAAGGCTCCGTCAATCATGGCAGAGACTCTACACGGGACACTGGGGCACGCTCATCATCGGTTGTCTAACTCCTTCACTCCTTGCTGACCCTCGGCACGGGACACTGGGCGCTCGACACTACTTCTATCTCCAAACTTCTAACTAACTCTCATCATAGGTTATATGTGCCTTCCTTACTTATTTCATATTATTTTGTCTTATTAATGCTGACTCCACCTCTTACAATTTCCATTGGTCATATTATTACCATGCCATCGCCATTCGTCTGTGGCTGTCTTCTCTCAATCCCCTTTTCACCAATGCGCATCGAGGGCGGGATTAATAAAATTCTCCCCCTAACTTGACTTTTTCCCATGCTTCGGCTTCAAGCAGGGTTGCCTGTTTTATAGCCATCATAAATTTGGTCTTCTTTTTCTTCTTTTCTTCTATTCGTTGCAACTCACTCTCTTGAACTTTTATCTTATACTTCTTGCTACAAGCACAATCTATAAATTTCGTTTCGCTATCTTGTTGACTCTCTACCTTTCTCCTTTTATTGCCCGTCATTTGCCATGTTCTTTCTTCGTCCCGTAATTTTCAATTCTCCTGCCCCTGGCCGTGACACTACTTTCATGTCCCTATGACCATCACCCCCTCTCTCTCAAAAAAAAATGAGTGCCATATCTCTTCCATATGATGAGTGCCATATCTCGTGTGATGGACATCGCTGCAAATACTGCATCTTACCTTCTGGATATTTTTTAATCTTTTCTAATCGGAATGATATCGCGTCTGAGTATAACTTTTGTTTTTTTATCTCAATTTATGCGATCATATGTATCAATGTATCTAATTTTTTTCCATCTTGTATTTATTTGACCGTATTTTAATACTTGTGTTATCGTGTGCCGCTCACGTGGTTGAATGTATATCTATTTTGTCTGCAATGTCGCGTAATTTCGTCATTCCTTGTGGTTTAATATATGATTTTATTTATCAATTAAGTACAATTATGCTTGTTTTTTTATGTGTCTCTATCCCGTGCTTACTTCTGAAGTTTATGTGCTCGCATGACACTCAATATCTATCTTTTATTTTTTGATTACTTAAATCCACACTTTTATTTATTTATTCTTTTTTTTTGTTTTTTGCCTTCTTTTCGTACCGTGTACATCTAAGTCTTATTTACGTATCTAATTATTTGTTTTTATTTATCGATTGACAAAACTTTGTATTTCATTAGATCTTTAACGCCATCTTCTCGCATAACCTAACTTGCTGGATATTAATTAATATGTTGCCTTATTCTATTATATCCATTCTCATTCGCCGTGCTATTTATTTATTTTTATTTATTTTTTTTAATTTATTTTTTTTACTACTAATTGTCATTCAATCAATGCCGTGAACTCTTCCATCCTTGTGAATATTTGACCCTCATTATAACTTAATTTCTTAGCTAACCACTTTGCTGGATATTTAATTTCGTTGTTTGTTAATGTTGTTTATTTTTCATTATTTATTTAATTACTCATATTGTCTTTTACTCTTTTAATGCTCAACGCTGTGCGTATCTTTGCTCTCGTTGTGATATTGACGAACTATGATGGCTTTAATATTTTGATTAATTTACGCTCATCCGCCACCTCAATATTTGTATCCTCTACAGGTATGTACTACTTTTCTTTTTTTTTACAATAATTTTAAATTACCGCTATAGATGTGTCATGTGGTTGTCTTATTATCAACTTGTATTGTTTATACCCTGTCATCAGTTGATTTTTTTTTACCTATTGACACACCTAACACACTTTGTTGTATATATACTACCCATCTGATATTGCTGTTATGTTCTTTGATTTGTTAATATTTTATCGTGTCGTATAGTAATTTATTACCTTATATTGTTCTTTTCATACTTCACTTATTACTACCATCTTCTTGTTTCAAGGTGAATGTTTTAATATTACTGCCTGACCCCCTCATCTGTGGTTAGCCTTTCATACTTGATCTGAGATTTTTCAATTAATGCGTTACTGTTATGGAAGATTTTAATTATTTCGACTGGCATTACTTCGCATTTTACCTTCCACGTATTGAATTACTGTACTTATTACTTGTGACTCATTCATACCTGCCCAACTTGCTCGATTTTTATTGATTTATTTATTTATTTATTTTTAAATTTATTTGCTTATTATTATTATTATCATTATTAATTATTTATTTCTTATGTCACCAATTAATTCATGAATTTATTTATTTAATTATATGCAAACCACGCATGCTTTTTGTAATTTGTTTAAATTGCTCTTTATAACCACCCTTGGATTGCTTAAATATCGTAATAACACGTTTTCATCTCTGAAAATTCGTACTATTTCCAACATTCCTGTAAGTTCTGCCCTCAAAGCCCTAAGAGATATTAAATTTCGTAAAGTTTCTAAATCTCCAACTCTCCAATAATTATTATTATAATAATGCCTATATTGTACCTGATTTCTAAACTTACCCGTTGTCCTTCTCTCGTATTGATTGTGTCGCAAATTTACTCAATTTCTCCGATCGTAATAATTATATTGAGTCAAATCTCTATTTCGTCCGCCGTATTTTCGTCTATCATTTTTAATAACTTGTTGATAATCCTGATAATCATTTGCCGCCATTATGGTACCCATATAAACCGTGTTAGGCTCATTTATCGGAAAATTATGTTGCCTTATATCCTGTACATCATCTGGACTCTCAATATTCGCTTGTTTTGATTTCGTATAATAATTATTTTACCATTTTTCACGCTTCTGTGGTCTATTTGAACAGTGCCTAAATATGTGGTTGCTACACCACTAATGTGCTTCGCCACGTGCTCGACTTTTTGACCTGGTTTGTGTATGATTTTCTTAAATGCGGCATGTTTGAATAATTCCTTCACTGTTAGTGTCATTTTCTAATCTTAAAAAAATTTCTATATTCAATATTGTATCCAAACTTATCCTTCCTACTCCTTAAATACCCTATTCGTTCACTCTCCTCTGCTTCATTCACTCTTATTAACGCCCGTTGTAATTTTTTATTTTGCGCACCTATTTTTATTACACTACCGCAACATCTCTAAAATTTCACTTTGCTACAAACTTAACACCCTTCGATATAATATATAATAATTGACGTTTCTTTCTCTCTATCATTATATTCTTACACACTCTTTATGACTTTCCCACCTAATATTTCAACAATTCATAGTAATCATTCCTACATTCTATACTCATAACACTTAAATACTCGTATCAACCCAAACTTCAAAAATTTTATCTTTCATTAAAATTTTAGCGATTCTAACCACTTTTCGCGCATCTGACTATCGATAATCATCTTTTATTTAATTGCCGCTACTCTCAATTTTTTTTTGGAATTATCTTATTTTAATTTGACCAATTTACGATGTCTTTGCAACACATTCGCGACACAATTCTACCTATCTCTGAATTTATCATCACAATTAATTTCACACACTTCATATAACTGATAATTCGTTTACACATTCTAACTCAATATTTAAAAATTCAATATTATCAAATAAACTCAATATTAACTCAAACTATCAAATACTAACTCAAATATTATCAAATATTCAATACCACATTTCAAATCATTCAAAATATCTCTTTAAATGCAACAAATCAATTCATCAATTAAACCAGAGGTCCGCAAAACCTGCCATATGTTTCGTTAAACAACACCAAATGTGGCGGTGGAAAGTTAATTGGGGGTTATAAGCTATTAATGTTACTATTAATGAAGATTATGATTTTTCATATTGAATTCATTGCTAAATGATTGTGGTTAGTACATTGATTAATTATGATTCCCAAATGATGGAAACAAGTCTGGTTTACACTGACAAATTAATTTATTGAATATTAAAACACATAAATAATACGCTACAAGTTACTAAATACACTCATGGACAAAAAAATTACCGCATCAAGAAGGAGTCGTCAAAATGAAACGAAATTTTACATACGTAATGACTACTTTGATATAAGTAAATGATAAGAAAATCAAAGAAAAGGGATAATTTATTTCAGAGAAAAAAGCAAAAGAACGGAGGAGTTAATACTCCGTTGGACCCCCTCTAGCGCGAATGCACGATGCGATACGATCGGGCATTGAGTCATACAAGTTCTGTATGATGTCTTGAGACATTTCGTTCCATATTTGCTGTAATCTTGCCTCTTGTTCGTTCAAACTCGTGGGATGCCCAACCCGTCGTCCCAAATGATCCCAGATATGCTCGATTGGAGACAAATCTGGGGATCGGGCATGCCAACGAAGGGTAGTAACAGTGCGGAGACAGTCTTGTGACACCCTTGCCGTATGAGGCCGAGCATTGTCTTGTTGAAAAATGGCTCCTGGGAGCCGTTGCATGAGTGGCAACACATGTGGTTGCAGGATTTCATGAACATACCACTGGGCTGTCATGGTGCCACGGAACAATACTAGGGGTGACCGTGTATTGTAGGCAATGGCACCCCATACCATCACACCAGCTGTGGGAGCGATGTGTCGCTGTACAGCAAAGGCAGGATTGAAGCGTTCACCACGGGCTCTCCACACACGAACACGATTGCCATCACTGCCGAGATTCAATCTGGATTCGTCGCTAAAGACGACCTGGTTCCATTCCGCTGCAGTCCAGTTTCCTCGTGCGCGGCAAAACTCCAAACGCAGGCGTCGATGCGTGGGCGTCAAGGACAGCACACGTAATGGGCGCCGCAATACCAACTGTCCTTCAGCCAGGCGCCTTCGTATGATTCGAGAAGACACAGAGGCCCCTAGTGAAGGTGCTACCTGTGCCTGGATGGCGGCCGATGAAGCAGTTGGCTGTACGCGTGCATTTCTTACGATGTGGCGGTCTTCTGGACGACTGGTCTGTCGAGAGCGTCCTGAGCCTGGTCTTCGTGTACATGACATCTCTCGGGTCCACTGGTCCCAACGACTCCTATCAACACATCCAGAGCGGCCTAATTCACGACCTACTAGCCTAGCTGACCACCCAGCTTCCATCATCCCGACGATTCTCCCCCTCTCAAACTGCGACAACTGCTTATATTGTCTTCGAACACGGCGTAATGGCATGTCTATCTCAGCTCTGACTTTGTAAATGATTCAGCACACTCAAACAAGCTTTGGTTACCTGTTTTATACTCCACAGAGTACGATGTTCAACGTCCTCTACCGGCTATACGTAATGCGCAATCGCGCTGCATTTCTAATCATTTGCATATCTCCCCGACATGAACCCTCATTGCAAGTTTCGTTACGATCCCGCAATTATTTCTTGGTGCGCTAATTTTTTTGTCCATGAGTGTATTTCCTCCTTCATTTACACATTAGTCACAACTTCTTTACTACTAAATTAATTCACTACGACTCATATATTTAATTCATTCACTTATTATGATAACATTTTATAAACATAATCACTCATATAACCCTGTTCCATTACTACGAATATTTACTCATATATAGAAGCATAACATCATATTATTTAAATGTTTTTTTAAGAATTATCGGTCATCTCCTTAAACATTTTATACTCAAATAACATCCTCATCTCGCTCTATATCCGTTATTAAGGCTACACAGTGAGAAGCAATGACAGTAATATAAAAAGGAAACGCAAAAAGTCGGTACCTCGAAAGATGACTGATGGATCACTATGATGATTGGCTGGCACTCGTAATGATGAACTTCGTTGTATTATCATCGCACGGAACTAGGGCACTTTCTTCGTCTGGTATAAGGCTCCGTCAATCATGGCAGAGACTCTACACGGGACACTGGGGCACGCTCATCATCGGTTGTCTAACTCCTTCACTCCTTGCTGACCCTCGGCACGGGACACTGGGCGCTCGACACTACTTCTATCTCCAAACTTCTAACTAACTCTCATCATAGGTTATATGTGCCTTCCTTACTTATTTCATATTATTTTGTCTTATTAATGCTGACTCCACCTCTTACAATTTCCATTGGTCATATTATTACCATGCCATCGCCATTCGTCTGTGGCTGTCTTCTCTCAATCCCCTTTTCACCAATGCGCATCGAGGGCGGGATTAATAAAATTCTCCCCCTAACTTGACTTTTTCCCATGCTTCGGCTTCAAGCAGGGTTGCCTGTTTTATAGCCATCATAAATTTGGTCTTCTTTTTCTTCTTTTCTTCTATTCGTTGCAACTCACTCTCTTGAACTTTTATCTTATACTTCTTGCTACAAGCACAATCTATAAATTTCGTTTCGCTATCTTGTTGACTCTCTACCTTTCTCCTTTTATTGCCCGTCATTTGCCATGTTCTTTCTTCGTCCCGTAATTTTCAATTCTCCTGCCCCTGGCCGTGACACTACTTTCATGTCCCTATGACCATCACCCCCTCTCTCTCAAAAAAAAATGAGTGCCATATCTCTTCCATATGATGAGTGCCATATCTCGTGTGATGGACATCGCTGCAAATACTGCATCTTACCTTCTGGATATTTTTTAATCTTTTCTAATCGGAATGATATCGCGTCTGAGTATAACTTTTGTTTTTTTATCTCAATTTATGCGATCATATGTATCAATGTATCTAATTTTTTTCCATCTTGTATTTATTTGACCGTATTTTAATACTTGTGTTATCGTGTGCCGCTCACGTGGTTGAATGTATATCTATTTTGTCTGCAATGTCGCGTAATTTCGTCATTCCTTGTGGTTTAATATATGATTTTATTTATCAATTAAGTACAATTATGCTTGTTTTTTTATGTGTCTCTATCCCGTGCTTACTTCTGAAGTTTATGTGCTCGCATGACACTCAATATCTATCTTTTATTTTTTGATTACTTAAATCCACACTTTTATTTATTTATTCTTTTTTTTTGTTTTTTGCCTTCTTTTCGTACCGTGTACATCTAAGTCTTATTTACGTATCTAATTATTTGTTTTTATTTATCGATTGACAAAACTTTGTATTTCATTAGATCTTTAACGCCATCTTCTCGCATAACCTAACTTGCTGGATATTAATTAATATGTTGCCTTATTCTATTATATCCATTCTCATTCGCCGTGCTATTTATTTATTTTTATTTATTTTTTTTAATTTATTTTTTTTACTACTAATTGTCATTCAATCAATGCCGTGAACTCTTCCATCCTTGTGAATATTTGACCCTCATTATAACTTAATTTCTTAGCTAACCACTTTGCTGGATATTTAATTTCGTTGTTTGTTAATGTTGTTTATTTTTCATGATTTATTTAATTACTCATATTGTCTTTTACTCTTTTAATGCTCAACGCTGTGCGTATCTTTGCTCTCGTTGTGATATTGACGAACTATGATGGCTTTAATATTTTGATTAATTTACGCTCATCCGCCACCTCAATATTTGTATCCTCTACAGGTATGTACTACTTTTCTTTTTTTTTACAATAATTTTAAATTACCGCTATAGATGTGTCATGTGGTTGTCTTATTATCAACTTGCATTGTTTATACCCTGTCATCAGTTGATTTTTTTTTACCTATTGACACACCTAACACACTTTGTTGTACATATACTACCCATCTGATATTGCTGTTATGTTCTTTGATTTGTTAATATTTTATCGTGTCGTATAGTAATTTATTACCTTATATTGTTCTTTTCATACTTCACTTATTACTACCATCTTCTTGTTTCAAGGTGAATGTTTTAATATTACTGCCTGACCCCCTCATCTGTGGTTAGCCTTTCATACTTGATCTGAGATTTTTCAATTAATGCGTTACTGTTATGGAAGATTTTAATTATTTCGACTGGCATTAATTCGCATTTTACCTTCCACGTATTGAATTACTGTACTTATTACTTGTGACTCATTCATACCTGCCCAACTTGCTCGATTTTTATTGATTTATTTATTTATTTATTTTTAAATTTATTTGCTTATTATTATTATTATCATTATTAATTATTTATTTCTTATGTCACCAATTAATTCATGAATTTATTTATTTAATTATATGCAAACCACGCATGCTTTTTGTAATTTGTTTAAATTGCTCTTTATAACCACCCTTGGATTGCTTAAATATCGTAATAACACGTTTTCATCTCTGAAAATTCGTACTATTTCCAACATTCCTGTAAGTTCTGCCCTCAAAGCCCTAAGAGATATTAAATTTCGTAAAGTTTCTAAATCTCCAACTCTCCAATAATTATTATTATAATAATGCCTATATTGTACCTGATTTCTAAACTTACCCGTTGTCCTTCTCTCGTATTGATTGTGTCGCAAATTTACTCAATTTCTCCGATCGTAATAATTATATTGAGTCAAATCTCTATTTCGTCCGCCGTATTTTCGTCTATCATTTTTAATAACTTGTTGATAATCCTGATAATCATTTGCCGCCATTATGGTACCCATATAAACCGTGTTAGGCTCATTTATCGGAAAATTATGTTGCCTTATATCCTGTACATCATCTGGACTCTCAATATTCGCTTGTTTTGATTTCGTATAATAATTATTTTACCATTTTTCACGCTTCTGTGGTCTATTTGAACAGTGCCTAAATATGTGGTTGCTACACCACTAATGTGCTTCGCCACGTGCTCGACTTTTTGACCTGGTTTGTGTATGATTTTCTTAAATGCGGCATGTTTGAATAATTCCTTCACTGTTAGTGTCATTTTCTAATCTTAAAAAAATTTCTATATTCAATATTGTATCCAAACTTATCCTTCCTACTCCTTAAATACCCTATTCGTTCACTCTCCTCTGCTTCATTCACTCTTATTAACGCCCGTTGTAATTTTTTATTTTGCGCACCTATTTTTATTACACTACCGCAACATCTCTAAAATTTCACTTTGCTACAAACTTAACACCCTTCGATATAATATATAATAATTGACGTTTCTTTCTCTCTATCATTATATTCTTACACACTCTTTATGACTTTCCCACCTAATATTTCAACAATTCATAGTAATCATTCCTACATTCTATACTCATAACACTTAAATACTCGTATCAACCCAAACTTCAAAAATTTTATCTTTCATTAAAATTTTAGCGATTCTAACCACTTTTCGCGCATCTGACTATCGATAATCATCTTTTATTTAATTGCCGCTACTCTCAATTTTTTTTTGGAATTATCTTATTTTAATTTGACCAATTTACGATGTCTTTGCAACACATTCGCGACACAATTCTACCTATCTCTGAATTTATCATCACAATTAATTTCACACACTTCATATAACTGATAATTCGTTTACACATTCTAACTCAATATTTAAAAATTCAATATTATCAAATAAACTCAATATTAACTCAAACTATCAAATACTAACTCAAATATTATCAAATATTCAATACCACATTTCAAATCATTCAAAATATCTCTTTAAATGCAACAAATCAATTCATCAATTAAACCAGAGGTCCGCAAAACCTGCCATATGTTTCGTTAAACAACACCAAATGTGGCGGTGGAAAGTTAATTGGGGGTTATAAGCTATTAATGTTACTATTAATGAAGATTATGATTTTTCATATTGAATTCATTGCTAAATGATTGTGGTTAGTACATTGATTAATTATGATTCCCAAATGATGGAAACAAGTCTGGTTTACACTGACAAATTAATTTATTGAATATTAAAACACATAAATAATACGCTACAAGTTACTAAATACACTCATGGACAAAAAAATTACCGCATCAAGAAGGAGTCGTCAAAATGAAACGAAATTTTACATACGTAATGACTACTTTGATATAAGTAAATGATAAGAAAATCAAAGAAAAGGGATAATTTATTTCAGAGAAAAAAGCAAAAGAACGGAGGAGTTAATACTCCGTTGGACCCCCTCTAGCGCGAATGCACGATGCGATACGATCGGGCATTGAGTCATACAAGTTCTGTATGATGTCTTGAGACATTTCGTTCCATATTTGCTGTAATCTTGCCTCTTGTTCGTTCAAACTCGTGGGATGCCCAACCCGTCGTCCCAAATGATCCCAGATATGCTCGATTGGAGACAAATCTGGGGATCGGGCATGCCAACGAAGGGTAGTAACAGTGCGGAGACAGTCTTGTGACACCCTTGCCGTATGAGGCCGAGCATTGTCTTGTTGAAAAATGGCTCCTGGGAGCCGTTGCATGAGTGGCAACACATGTGGTTGCAGGATTTCATGAACATACCACTGGGCTGTCATGGTGCCACGGAACAATACTAGGGGTGACCGTGTATTGTAGGCAATGGCACCCCATACCATCACACCAGCTGTGGGAGCGATGTGTCGCTGTACAGCAAAGGCAGGATTGAAGCGTTCACCACGGGCTCTCCACACACGAACACGATTGCCATCACTGCCGAGATTCAATCTGGATTCGTCGCTAAAGACGACCTGGTTCCATTCCGCTGCAGTCCAGTTTCCTCGTGCGCGGCAAAACTCCAAACGCAGGCGTCGATGCGTGGGCGTCAAGGACAGCACACGTAATGGGCGCCGCAATACCAACTGTCCTTCAGCCAGGCGCCTTCGTATGATTCGAGAAGACACAGAGGCCCCTAGTGAAGGTGCTACCTGTGCCTGGATGGCGGCCGATGAAGCAGTTGGCTGTACGCGTGCATTTCTTACGATGTGGCGGTCTTCTGGACGACTGGTCTGTCGAGAGCGTCCTGAGCCTGGTCTTCGTGTACATGACATCTCTCGGGTCCACTGGTCCCAACGACTCCTATCAACACATCCAGAGCGGCCTAATTCACGACCTACTAGCCTAGCTGACCACCCAGCTTCCATCATCCCGACGATTCTCCCCCTCTCAAACTGCGACAACTGCTTATATTGTCTTCGAACACGGCGTAATGGCATGTCTATCTCAGCTCTGACTTTGTAAATGATTCAGCACACTCAAACAAGCTTTGGTTACCTGTTTTATACTCCACAGAGTACGATGTTCAACGTCCTCTACCGGCTATACGTAATGCGCAATCGCGCTGCATTTCTAATCATTTGCATATCTCCCCGACATGAACCCTCATTGCAAGTTTCGTTACAATCCCGCAATTATTTCTTGGTGCGCTAATTTTTTTGTCCATGAGTGTATTTCCTCCTTCATTTACACATTAGTCACAACTTCTTTACTACTAAATTAATTCACTACGACTCATATATTTAATTCATTCACTTATTATGATAACATTTTATAAACATAATCACTCATATAACCCTGTTCCATTACTACGAATATTTACTCATATATAGAAGCATAACATCATATTATTTAAATGTTTTTTTAAGAATTATCGGTCATCTCCTTAAACATTTTATACTCAAATAACATCCTCATCTCGCTCTATATCCGTTATTAAGGCTACACAGTGAGAAGCAATGACAGTAATATAAAAAGGAAACGCAAAAAGTCGGTACCTCGAAAGATGACTGATGGATCACTATGATGATTGGCTGGCACTCGTAATGATGAACTTCGTTGTATTATCATCGCACGGAACTAGGGCACTTTCTTCGTCTGGTATAAGGCTCCGTCAATCATGGCAGAGACTCTACACGGGACACTGGGGCACGCTCATCATCGGTTGTCTAACTCCTTCACTCCTTGCTGACCCTCGGCACGGGACACTGGGCGCTCGACACTACTTCTATCTCCAAACTTCTAACTAACTCTCATCATAGGTTATATGTGCCTTCCTTACTTATTTCATATTATTTTGTCTTATTGCTGTTATGTTCTTTGATTTGTTAATATTTTATCGTGTCGTATAGTAATTTATTACCTTATATTGTTCTTTTCATACTTCACTTATTACTACCATCTTCTTGTTTCAAGGTGAATGTTTTAATATTACTGCCTGACCCCCTCATCTGTGGTTAGCCTTTCATACTTGATCTGAGATTTTTCAATTAATGCGTTACTGTTATGGAAGATTTTAATTATTTCGACTGGCATTAATTCGCATTTTACCTTCCACGTATTGAATTACTGTACTTATTACTTGTGACTCATTCATACCTGCCCAACTTGCTCGATTTTTATTGATTTATTTATTTATTTATTTTTAAATTTATTTGCTTATTATTATTATTATCATTATTAATTATTTATTTCTTATGTCACCAATTAATTCATGAATTTATTTATTTAATTATATGCAAACCACGCATGCTTTTTGTAATTTGTTTAAATTGCTCTTTATAACCACCCTTGGATTGCTTAAATATCGTAATAACACGTTTTCATCTCTGAAAATTCGTACTATTTCCAACATTCCTGTAAGTTCTGCCCTCAAAGCCCTAAGAGATATTAAATTTCGTAAAGTTTCTAAATCTCCAACTCTCCAATAATTATTATTATAATAATGCCTATATTGTACCTGATTTCTAAACACTGGGGCACGCTCATCATCGGTTGTCTAACTCCTTCACTCCTTGCTGACCCTCGGCACGGGACACTGGGCGCTCGACACTACTTCTAACTAACTCTAACTAACTCTCATCATAGGTTATATGTGTCTTCCTTACTTATTTCATATTATTTTCTCTTATTAATGCTGGCTCGACCTCTTAGAATTTCCATTGGTCATATTATTACCATGCCATCGCCATTCGTCTGTGGCTGTCTTCTCTCAATCCCCTTTTCACCAATGCGCATCGAGGGCGGGATTTATAAAATTCTCCCCCTAACTTAACTTTTTCCCATGCTTCGGCTTCAAGCAGGGTTGCCTGTTTTATAGCCATCATAAATTTGGTCTTCCCTTTCTTCTTTTCTTCTATTCGTTGCAACTCACTATCTTGAACTTTTATCTTATACTTCTTGCTACAAGCACAATCTATAAATTTCGTTTCGCTATCTTGTTGGCTCTCTCCCTTTTTCTTTTTATTGCCCGTCATTTGCCATGTTTCTTTCTTACATTTAGCAATTATTTTACTTCGTCCCGTAATTTTCAATCCTCCTGCCCCTGGCCGTGACACTACTGTCATGTCCCTACGACAATACCAACCTCGGTACCCTTAGGCCCCATTCCATATACAGGGATCTGAAGCACTAGAGACTTTGGCCGGCAGAAGTAACGGGAAATTTTATTCAGAAATAAATAGGACCTGTTTGAATCCAGAGACACTAGAATACAGAAAAGTATACCTTTTTTATAAAGTAACTGATCATTTTGTTGGTATGTTAAGATTTTAACATTCGTTGATTGAATTAAGAAAAGTATTACCCTGTACAGAATAATTTTTGGTGTAAAACGGTGTCCTAATTTGTCCAGATAAGGGTTCATCAAAACAAAATTCATTTAAGTTTTTTTCTTTAATCTAAGTTCCTCTAAGTGAACTAAAAAAAATTACTCCACTTCAGAAGCATATTAAAATAATACTGCAGGGAAATTTTAAACTTTAATAAAGTTATGTAATTGCGAGCAAGCATTTTTAATAATCTAAACTCCTTACCATATATAGGAAAGTGAGTTTAAATCCTAAGAAATGACACATTTATTACTCTTTAGAATAATTTTTTTTCATTTTTACATCATTTGTTACGTGGTAAATTTTGAAAAAATCACTTGGCAAGGACATGCTGTATTTTACATTTTCCTTGAAAATTTTCTGTTGCTACAGCTATTTATTATTCTTTGACAAAATTTCTAATTTAGTCCCCTTTTCAAGAATGTAACATCCCATGCATTGAGTTGCATTATAGGCACATTTTCTATTATAGACACATACATATAGAAACACATTTATATTTTCTATTATAAGTATCATACAACCAGATGTGAGGAAACAAAAATAATCAAAACCAGTGTTTGAAATGCTTAATTTTAAATATATTTTTAATTTGATTAAATTTTGGAGAGCGTATGTTTTCAAGCGAAAACAAAACAAAATTATCATAATTCAGCAACAGTTTTTACTGAAAATTTAATAATTTTGATTCCTTTCTAAATTAAATGCTCATTTATTTCGGAGCTTTATAAATTGCTATGAATTCATTCTTCCAAATTATCCTTAAAAAATTAATTTTCAACATCGCTTCCATTTAAATGCCATGTTATTATCATGCTAAGAGAGCTTTTATGGAATCCGTTTAGGACTACAGCTATTTGCAAACTTCACAGCTATTTAATAAGCATATTTGATTTAAAATATATTACTCATATTATAATTAAACGTTAGTGAAAAGAAATTCCCCCATTTTTTTCTGAGGCACTTAAATGAAAATACTGCAGAGGAGTGGTGATTACAAGAGATTTTTTGGTTGACATGTCAAAGGAGAGATTTGAGCATAAATTCATATAAACTGACAGTATTTACTTCCATAAAAAGGATTATTTCTAACTTTTGTGTAATGAGAAATGAAAAGTTTTTGTTTAACACCTGGAAGAGACTACAATTTCTTTTTTACTTTATAAATATAAAGCTTTAAATACAGTACTTCAACAAATATAATTTGTAGTGAGTTTAAATCCTAAGAAATGACACATTTATTACTCTTTAAAATATATTTTTTTAATTTTTACATCATTTGTTAAGTGGTAAATTTTGAAACAAATCACTTGGCAAGGACATGCTCTATTTTATTTTTTCCTTGAAAATTTTCTGTTGCTACAGCTATTTATTAATCTTTGACAAAATTTCTAATTTAGTCCCCTTTTCGAGATTATAACATCCCATGCATTGAGTTGCATTATTTCTAGGGTAATCAGTTAGGAGAAAAGCAAAGATTTTTTTTTAACTAATCGGTCTATTTCATGAGAGGCCTGACCGGAACGTTCAACACACAATCTTAATCAGTGTTTGGGAGAAGATTATGCCATTTTAACAATTGATAAATTCCATCATTAATTTAGAAGGTTGTACCTTGTATTAATATAATCATGGGATTAAAATCACCCGGTAATTGAACCTTATTCTGAGACAAGCGTCAATCTTTTCCAGTGAATGTACAAATCGAGACTTCAGTTCTGAGTCACCAAAGTTTCTTGTTTATTACTACGTACTTTAAGACTGGCATATTCCTATTTTATAAAGAGACACATCAAGAGTTAACTTGTTATTTATTACGGCTCTATGACATGTACAGCAATATTTCTTGGTATAGACAATTATTCTGACTACCGTGAACAGTCAACTGGTTGTAAGGCTGCTTTATAGTATAACTTGGAGTTGCATATTCAGTGGGGTTTTACCACTAGGCTGACCGCGGTAGACTGAAAGCTGTAAATGTCATCTTTGCTCGTATTCTACTATTGGGTAATAACAGACGTTCTACATTTTGTACAAGATTTTTTCCATTGCATTTGAAATTACCACGCTTATGAAAAACTATTTATCTCATTAGACGATTTTTTTCGTTTGCACGAGTCTCTCTCTCTCTACTGATCAAGTCCCAAAAAAATGTCCATGAGCATGATACCGCTACAATAGATGTTCGTCTAACTACGTAACCCATGCCTTCTTTAAAAAAAATTACATTATTTAAAAACGGATTTACTATACAGAGCTAAACCTGTGCTTAAAAGATATATGTATCGTGGAGAGAGGATTTCCATGTGGATTTTATTTTTGCATGCGTGCATACTAAAACAATTCCTAGTCCGAATTCTTTTGCTAAAATGTTACATGAACGCCATATGATTTATAGGGCTTTAATGATAACCATTTCACATTTGTTGTGAATAAAGCTAGAGAGATTCGATTTTGATATTCAATTCTATTCGAAATCTACAGAATAGGGTCAAAACTTAATCCCATAATTACGATTGTGCAAGACAAATTGATAATAACTAACTCTTATATAACTTAATTCAGAGTCTGTCAGTTTATAAAAATATTTAATAAAATACCAAAGTTCTAACTATCAGTGATTATGTAATAATAGTCAAAATAACTCTCCTTGGGAAGGATATGTTTTTAAATGCAGCTGTCTAAGTTTGGTCTGAAAATAATTTTAAAGAAACTAAGTAAATTGCAGCTGTATAGTAATTCAAATTTTGGTGAGCAGATGATGCTAATATAAATACTGGAGCAAACTCATGCATTTTTGTGAAAAAAAATTGCTACTAATTCCTGTTGCCGTCTTTGAACAGATGCCAATGCACTTTCTCGCTTGATAAACAAAACAAGTGACAAATTATTTGCAGTTGGTTCTGTGACAACGTCCATTCATCCACAAACTTTCTATTATTTTTAACTAGCGCTTGGAACTTTGTTTTATCTCATCCGAGACCTTCTCTTTGGACAGAATTCTGTCTAAAAAGAAGGTCCCGGGTGAGATAAAACAAAGTTCCAAGTGCTAGTTAAGATTCTTTGAAATCAAACTTATTTTTAATCCCCTCCTCAGCCAAACTTATATCTGGCGTCTGTAATAACCAGTCACTTAATAACTTAGTTCGGGTGCCTCTGTAACAATGACTGTTCGGTCGCACTTTAAAATATTTTTTGAGTCTTGAAAAGCAACTCGACAATCCTAGAAATCCAATTTGAGCTATACAATACGTTCGTATTTATCTTGTAGTTTTATAGAATGATTTTGGAATGTACTGAAATATTTTGCTTTTAAAAAACAAAAGGAATAACGAAAATAAATTTACTATGAAGAATGTGGTTTAAAACATAAAAATGTCTATAAGTGTATAAAAATTGTTTTATTACTTGAACACATTTTCTACTTTCATTTTTTGTTAAGTATAAAGTGCATAAACAGGATTTCTCAAATATTAGAATATGATTGTTTATTTTTTAAAATTTTTTTACCGATAAATTCATTCTACGTACTATCGAAAAGCCCAATTACATCACTTTAATAAACACCTGCACTGTTAAACAGTTCTGCAGATGATTGGATGTTGTCCTATTAAACATCGGAGTGAAGAAGAGAGAAAATAAATTTTCTCATTACATATAAGCTTATTTATTATCTTCACTTGAGCTCGAAAATAATTAATTATCTGAAGTAATTAAATGTAAAGTTTATATCGTAAAAAATTGGCTCAAGAGTTCTTTTTGGTGGAATTATATACCTAATTTATCGCATCAAAGTTTTAATTTTTATGTCAGTAATTATCCTGATAAAAAGTGAGAGCTTAAAAAAATGTTCTTTTGCCATGAGAGGTCATATAATGAGATACAGTCTGCCCAGCTGGCTACTTTATCTGTTTATAATTTCAAACAATGCAACATCACTTATGCTCCCTTTATTTTGGTTACGTTTTATTTTTATCTCTGGAGTGAAATTTTTTATATATATTATCATTACATTGTTCTGAATGTTCAACAGGATTTAACCAACAAAATTTAACACCTAATGGAAACTAAATTTCTTTTACTCAAAAACATTCTAAAGTCCCGAAAAATTTTTTAATTATATACTATATAAATGTGCTACCGATGTGCTTCATATTTTACTAAAATGGGACTTTTGTCGTTATAAATTATTTTTTATGTGTTATTTAGCTTTTAAACTATTCTGTCACATTTATTTATGGTTGAATCTTCTGGCATTTTTTATTCATCTAGTTCTGAGGAAAGTGACGTCACACTCTGTTGTACAACAGAGTGCAGTGAATGATTAATAAGTGAATCTTGATCTAATCAGCAGTAGTTGAAATCTCCAAAGTATGATAGAGAAATTCCAACCTAACCTGATTACGCGTTGCTATCTGTACGAATGCAGTAGAGGTTCCACAAGGCCGATAGTGCTAATGCATGGCGAAATATCGACGTTGTGAGGTTTTGTGCTAGTTAAAGGTTAACTTTCTGAGGCCTGGATATTTTTCTATCCTATGCATTGCGGGAAACTTGAATATCTTTCTCATGGGGTATTTGTTATACAAAGGATTTTTACTATAGTTTGTGTCTGCTCCGGTAATTAACAGCATTGTACTTAAATTGAATCCAGGTTTTTCAAGGGCAAATTAAATGTTCTAACTATTCCTCCATAAATGAAGTTATTTAGATAAGAATCCAACGACAATCACTGAATGGTAATTGTAGAGAATTGTTAAATATCATGCAAAGAAGTTAATCCAAATTTTTATGTGTTCCATTTTATGTCAAAAAGCTAATAACTGCGAAAGAGAAAAACAAATACACAATCTAAAGATATACATAAAGATCAATATTTCCTTTCATGTAACAAAAAGACACCTTCTCTTTTTAAAAATAAATCTTCCGTGAAATATTAATAAGCCACACTGTTATACATTACCTATATTAAATATATATATATATATATATATATATATATATATATATATATATATATATATATATATATATATATATATAATATGTATTGCTGTGTATCATTAAAACATTTCTTTGTTACTCAATGAAGCATTAGAAGTTTCCGTCAGAGAATATATATGCACTTAGGTCGGGAAATTTTCAACACCAATAAAGGAGAACAGAGGAAAAGAATTTTAAGCAGAGAAATATCGTTAAGAAATCTGGAAGCGAACTGGTAAAGATCGCTTTTACCGGAACTCAAATTAGTCATTATCTTTATAGGAGCAATTTTATAAGGTAATTCTAAAAATTTTCTTTATAATTTAAGTACAGCTTGGAATTGGTCAAAAATGAAAGAAATTATTCATTTGAAAGGGTTAACAGTTGAATTGTCAGACTTCTGCGTTTTATTTTATAAGTGTCTACTATTAAGAGTGTTAAAATACTAGCTGCATGTCTGATAAAATCCTAGCGAATTTGAAAGGCGTTGAAAAATGGTACCAGCGTGTATCATGGCCAATATAAATTTTACGAGCTATGTCCAACATGTAGCAACAATTTCTTTGCTTGATAACTTTACTTCTAAATTTTCGAAGCAACACTAATAAAGTGAGTTGTTTGGATTTTTCATCCTACTTGTTGGCTACTCTCTCCTCTGGTCCCGTCAAAACTTAACCATCCAAGTTTTAAAATAACACTGTGTGATCGCAACTGAAAATAAAAACTGCTTTAATCCTTGTTAATTTTATTTGAAAAAACAACCCAGTACATAAAAGTTAACAGTAAATAAAAGTTCTGTAAATAAAACTGCAAATAAAAGTTAAGGGAGTTCTTCACTTGGATTCGAAAACCTTAGAAACTCTCACTACAAAAGAAATCACTTTATTCAAATTTCATGAGCAAAAACATCCATCATTTTCTGAAATTAAGGTACAAATCCCACAATGGGCAAGCAATGAGACATTTCCCTCACAGGAAAAAATACTGTGATGGGTGAGAATTGCCGAATCGAGAAACATAAAAAGACAGGATAAAACCATGGAGTAAAGAACTAGCAAAACGCAAGAAAAGGAAGGAGAAAACAATCTACTAAATAAAATTTTAAAATTTTAAATTTTAAATTTAATAAATATTAGTCTTTGACGAGGAGAGAATACATGGCCAATATTCTCTATAGTCATATCAACCAAAGTGTCAGCGTTATAAAAAAAATTTGTAAAAAGTCAATTTCAGGACATGGCAGTCAATTTCATGAAATGGCAGATCAGAGGTCCCCCCCCCATATCTGAAAAATTCTCCCTATTACCTGAATTTCAGGAATTGGAGGCTACAAAAGCTTTGGCAATTTCTTTTTTATAGCGTAACTGTTTCACTCTTGCAGCCTAAACTTAAGAGTCCTATTTTAGCTAATATGCTTAGGAAGCACTCACAGCGAATGAATTAAGTACCCTAGCAATTATCAAAAGGGAAAGGATTCTTCGAATAATAAAAATGCCATATTTTGATAGATTTGAAGGCAACTTTAAAAATAAACAGAGCAAACAGTTTGGAAATATTTAAACATAAAGGTGAGAAAAAAGAGCAACTCATCGTTATTACGAAAGAAAATATCATATGTTGAAGATGTTAATCTAGGTTATTGTACATAAAAGAGTGTTATTTATAATAAAAGGGTTTTATCTCCAACAAAAGGTATGAAGATGTTAAATAATTAATTTCAAAGGGGAACGATGACAAACTCTCAGAGCACAATACACATTTGTATAAAAAAGGAGAGAGTTTCTATTAATGCGAATAATTATGTTAAAGTCCATTTTTTCTATTTGAGAATATTTCCTATTACATTGTTTCAATTAAAATCTTCTAAAGGTATGTCTTATTCAAAAAACGAATGTTTATTTAAATGGGAAGAAAATGCATAGATCCTATTGCTAGTAAAGTAGCTTAATTACAGAAAAGCCTGGTAAATTAAAAATGTATGCAATAATTCAATTTCGAGAATACACTTTTCATGTAATACTTTGAACGCACTTGGATTTTTTATGAACAATAATTTACATATATGTTGACAAATATCAAAAGAAATATATCTAAGTGTTTCATTTACGAAAAATAAGAACAATAAACATTAGAATATCAGAAAATAATGCATGAAATAATCTGCTCCAACAAAGTAAATATCCTTCAACAAAACAAAAGAACTATCGCATTGTGGGGGTTGATCTCGTATTATATAGAAACTGCAACAATTATGGTTTTCCACTTTTAGATACCTAGTGAAATATATTAGTTGACAAAAAAAGCCGTCTGCTTTTATTATGACTAGGCGAATAAATGTCTGAATATGTAAACAGAAAATTAAGATGTGAAGTTGATTCTTCAGGCACATGATAAAATTAAAAGAACTTTTACCCAAGAGTAATTTATATTGAGATAGAAACATTTGAATCGTATATCCTTGGTAACATCGGAGAATCAATAAGTGTAATGAGGCATGTTTGAATAAAATCATTTGGAAAATTGTTTTTCAATAGTTAAGTACTCTAGAATAGTTTATAAAAAAAATCCTTAAATTAGACGTTTATAATTACATTAAATATGTCAAAATGGAATAATTTACTGTAATCAAGATATAAAATTAATAGAACAGTGTAAAAAAAACGATTTCTTATTCTTTCTATATTTGATTTAACAACGGAGAAATAGAAACTTCTTAGTTTCATGGGGAGAAACAAGTATTATCTCGTTTAAATTTGAATTTAAAAGGATAGCACATTTTATAGGTTTTTCTCTTAAACACGGGAAGAATGCTTAAATCATATTATAATGCATTTTTTTTTCTAGATGGCAGGCGCTTAACCAGGGAACATTCGCCCGTATACACCGCGAGACTAGTAGGCTTCTTCCTCCGGTGGGTGAACCAACATTACTCCACATCAGAGAATGACAGAAATATTCATACTGTGACGACCTCCTGATCGAGACCCGGATTGAGGCTTTTAAATGAGAGGATTACCGATGCTAGCGAATTGAAGTGAAGTGAGGAAAAAAGATCGAACGTACGGAGAGAAAAAGAAGGGTTGTTCGTGCTGAGCTACACCTATGCTTTTGAGGTGATATCCCTCGTCGTTTCAGTGTGGATAAAAGTATCATTTTCGATTCTGATGAGTAGCTGCGTTATTATGCTACAGTTATAATGCGATGTGTTCCACACCTATTTTTGTGATGTGATATCTCTCGTCGCTTCAGTGTGGATAAAAGTATCATTTTCGATTCTGATGAGTTGCTACGTTATTATGCTACAGTTATAATGTGATGTGTTCAACACCTATTTTTGTGATGTGTTGCCCCTCGTCTCATCAATATGAAATAAAGTTTTGTTTTCTTCTTGTTAACTTGCTGTGTTATTACGGTACAATACCCTCACGGAGATTCGTACCCAGGCCGACGAAATGATACCTTATTGTTGCAATATTTTTATCTTTATTATAGTATAAAAATCAACTATAGCTTCAGTTATTAAAATATTCTTTATCCTTATCCAGTCTCATTACTTTCTTTAAATCCTCATCAGCATCATCACAAATAGCTTAACAGCCCGAGATAGGCCAGGGCTTTCGCTGAAGAATAATCTCCAAAATACCCATTTTTTTCTCCTTGAAATGCCAGTTTTTTTCATGATTGCATTAAAATCTTCCTTTACCATGTCACCCCACAGAAATCCTTTTTCTCGTTTTCTAGAGCCACTTGACTTGACTTGGAATATTTTTGATGGAGTTTTTGTCAGCCGTACGTATAATATGATCTGCTCAGTTCATTCGATGGATTTTTTCAGGAATTTGACAACATCTAGTTTTCAGTAACTATCATAAATTTCTGAGTTAAATCTTCTCTGTTTATTTCTTTCAAATGCTATTGTTAGGACAATAATTGCATTCTAGGTATATCTAAGAATATTTAAAATTTATTGACTTTAGATTAGCTTTATATAGCGCAATGCGTTTTTATTTTCTTGTATTTTGCTATTTATGAAATATTGGAACATATTCCAGTACATCAAGAATAAAAAGTCTTTAGTCTTCCTTAAAATCTCCATATTTTCCATGTTTTTATGCGCAGCTGTTGCTTATAAAAATGACATTAGGTAGGTTAAAAATGTCGAAAGGCTAAAAGTTGCTCATGGCTGTTGGTAAACATGACATAGATAAAGGACATCGATTTTTGAACAACACAATTTTAATCTTTTGTTTTTAAAATTTTGCATTGTAGCCCGTGGAAGATAAAATTTTTCTTTGTAGTATTCACAAATGGCAGATTTTCTGACAACTCAAAAACTGCTCTTGATAAACATTCTCTCTCCTTCATGTTAAATAGCCCTCATAAAATAATGAGTTTGCACATATAGCCCTACATCAATACCCCGGAGAAGCCCTTTTGCCAGAAGAAATTACAATACCTTATAAAAAAATTTGTAAACTGAATTAACATAAAGTAACTACAAATTGTTAGTTCATTTTATATGTGTGCGTACTTAAATGTCTAGAATGTAATTTCTGGTATGTTCTTACAGAATTAATAATCCCGTTTAGTCCATTTTATGGTAAACAATGAAGCTGATAAAACATTCTCAAAAATGCAATCAATTTAACTTTGTACTTGCATTTCTTTTAAAATTATTCTGATAACTACAATTCGTGAGAGACAGTGAGACAAGAAAATTGCCAAGGATGACTTTTTCGGATAAAATTCACAGTCATCACTTGACTAAAAATCTAAATATTTTCTCTATATGTTTTCCCATTTGATCCTTAAAGGAAAATATAAATTCGAAAATTTTGAAATTTTTTTAAAAGTGCTCCTCTACCAGTCTTTAAAGTAATGCGAAGCTGTGCTTAATGTTCATGTTTGATACTTTATCCCACGATGTTGAAATGTCGACGCAATATTCAGACACTTCCTCGATTTCAGTTTGCGTCTATTCTTTAAGAAGGTTAATACATATCCGAGCCATGTATCAACCTTTTTAAATTTATAATAACCTTGCATATATTATATTTTTGTAAATATTATGTGTTATTTTTTAAGTTAGCAAAGAACAATTAAAATGCCAACTTAATGTTATTTTATCCATTCTTACTACTGCTTTGTGAAACAATTATCATTATTCTGAATAGCTAAAAAATATACTCATCAGTCTCAAATGAGACCTGAAATGTCGTTTTAGCTTCTCAAGAGTCACGTGGATCTCCCTCAGAATTCATTTCAATTCTATTTCCACTGTGTCTGAAATTTAAGTTATCCATTTATGAGGACTTAATAAATCTTGTTTTAATGCACAACTTTACAACTGCTCTGTAGCCACGATGTCAACACTGTCTCCTTTAATATTTTCGACTTCACAGTTAAGCAATGAACTTGTATCGTTTTGCTGACAGTCTCTACACTCAAATATAACAAATAATAGCTGAATTTTCAACAATTAACTACATGGACCGAAGTTTTTTAACTTCGATCCATCGTTTGACCTACTGAATTATCCCGGAGAAGTGAGAAACTATCATGTTTTTTCATCCAACCCTAATATAATCATCCTCTCCCAGAGACCAGTAACATAAGATTTTGGCCTGTATATACTTATTTTTTATTGGGGTATTGCTTCATTTCTTTTCAATAAAGCTTAACTTTTTCCACCAGTAATTTTTTCTGTATTAGATTGTCAAATCGTCCTTAACTTCTTTCCAACAGTTCGGTGCCAGAACAGCAACAGTTTACTAAGACTGAGGATCAATCCCGAGTTTCAATGTTTTGATCTGCTGATCTGCGATTTGAACTGTGAATCCGACAATCTCAAATTTCGTAAATTCCATTCCTCCAAAAGCCATCACTTCCCAACTTGATTCATCTCTATAAAAATAGAATGTTGGATGTGATATTACTCAAAGCGGAGCTCTACTCCAAGCGGCTGGAGCTCTTGGTATCCAGCCCTGCCAAAAAAAGCGAACTATTTTCCTCAAATGATATTTACAGGTACAGATGATCCTTTTTACTCTTCTGCGTTAGCTGCTACAGTATATGTCGATTATATACTTGCGCAACTGGAAACATTCACTTGGCGAACTGTCTTACAGAACGTGTCACGTCTGTAAGAAATCCTTAAAAGTTGATTTTTTGATAGATCGTCAGCTCCAATCGCTTATTAGTTAACTGTAACAACAGTAACTGATTTGAAAATGGTCAGCTATCTTGTGACCTCAAGATGATATGTTTTTAAAACTGTATGCTCTAGTGGCTTTGTACATTCATAGAAAGTTAACTTCCCTTCACTTCCTCTTGTAACGAGAAGTACTGTTGAGTTTTCAGCCATCTTCTCATACATTACCAAGAAAAATACTTGCTATTGCGAGTCATCATACCTAATGAGCCTCTCATTTCCCCCAGTCAGACAGAGACAAGTGGTCACATACTCTACTTTTGCACTATTTGTCATTTGAATTAATAGAACACAATAGTACCCTTGTCTTCAAAATATAGCAGACTGACAGGGGAGTCGTGTTCAAACTCTTCACCTCATGCTATCTGAACGGTTATTTTGAACTATTACTACACCAAACAAAGAAATATAACAATCCCCTATGTAAAGAAACTCACTCCAGTTGCATTGAGAAACAAATTCTGGGTTTAAATTTCGAGATATATTTATTTTTCTCCCTGTACAAGTAAGTGTAACGATAAAGTATTACAATACAACTAATATAAACAAAGGCTATATTCATGAATACCTTTCTTTACTACATATTAATAAAATTAACAGCACTATCTCCATCTGATTCGTACTCAACTGTTGAATATCTAATATTATAAATTACACTTGTAAGGGCATTTCTGGTCATGTCGTAATGTAAATATTGTATTAAATCAACCGATGAATTGACCAGCGGCTGAATTGGTCGGTACAAGATTCAAGCGTAAGATCAACCACAGAATACATAGTCTTTTCACATTAATCCGAATTCATGCGTCAGTAGTACAAATCAGAATAAAATATATATATAGTTTTCAAAGCATCAAGGAATTAAATACAATTACGTAATTATATACTATATATATATAATGCATGTAGAATAAAAAAATACTTTTGAAAGCATTGTAAAAGTTAATAAAACATTCAGGAAGTTTTACATTGTGTAAATAGGATTACATTTAAAAAAGTACTATCACAGTTTCTGGTTTCCATCTCAGCCAGCATTTGCTTACATCTGTTTTCATAACTCTTTGCTTAAGAGATAGTTATCTTCGACATTGTAAGCATTTTTAATGAAAGATTTTTTCCGGTGAATAGCAATGCTTTGATATAAAAAAACTAAGCTTTTCAATGAACGTATTACATGCGTCTTAATATTGTAGTGAAACTCTAACACTAAAAGAACAGCAAAACAACTCGTATTCAGTAGTGTCTAATACAAATCCACGGATTAATTATCTAAGTCCTGGGAATAATATTACTATAATTTTTCTTTTGTCGAAATATTAATGTATGATAGAGAAAGAACAAATTAAATTTTAAGACAAACGAGTTTTACAAATTTTATGAATTAAATTATTTTCAACAATTAAAGTTTCGCTTTAAGTTTTAAACTTTAAAAAATAATATGACTAACTTAAAAACCGAAGCTTTTCAAGATAAAAAACTAAGCTTTTCAATGAACGTATTACATGCGTCTTAATATAGTAGTGAAACTCTAACACTAAAAGGACAGCAAAACAACTCGTATTCAGTAGTGTCTAATACAAATCAACGGATTAATTATCTAAGTCCTGGGACCATAATATTATTATAATTTTTCTTTTGTCGAAATATTAATGTATGATGGAGAAAGAACAAATTCAATTTTAAGAGAAACGAGTTATACAAATTTTATGAATTAAATTATTTTCAACAATTAGTTTCGCTCTCAGTTTTAAACTTTAAAAAATAATATGACTAACTTTCAAAACCCTAAAAAGAAATAAAGCTCTAAAAACAGCCGTTGCTTTCTATATCTAACAAACTTCAAAATCTGAAACCACGCAACGAATGATAATGCATCTCAAACACGAATTTAGTACCTCAGTCCTAGTATTAATGTACATCTCATAAATTTGTCATTACGAGTATCTGAATATACTTGAACCTATACTTCCAAAATATTTCGTCCAAGGAAATTAAATTGGCTTTACCCACATAAATTTAATTCAATTATATTCCATTAAGACTATCTCCAGGAAAAAATAAGTTTTATCTTAAAGATTATTCAAGTAAGTTAATCGAATGAAATATTTCTATCGACTATAATGTGTATGATTTATATACGTAGCTGTTGCAACTGTAGTTTAATCAGAAAAATCTTTGGTCCTATACTGCCATATTTTGTTATATTTAGAAATTACAATTTTACATTCAAATGTTCAATCTCACAACAAAAAAAAAAAACAGGATTAAAGATTGGCTATTGCATTTTTTGCATTTTAATATTTTTAAGTTCGTTGGGGAAATAATTGTTTTGGTATGTAATTAATTCCATGGGTTGTATTTACTTTACATCTCTTTACAGCTCTATCATCGGGTACATTTCTGTTCCACCAAATTAAAAATGGAAGTAGATGACAATTGTATAAAGCATTAACTTCAGGAGACCGTACACGTGTTTTCTTTTCATATAGCTTGTGTCAATTTCTAACAGAGGAAGAAAGTAGTTTGTCTCACTTGTAGTTTGTCTCACTTCAATCCAAATCTTGGAATAATCCAAATCACTGGAACAAAAATATTTTTCAGTTACAACAGTATTTGCTTTATACAAATACGTGTAGTTTCCGGTCGTCATTGTCTAACAATGAATTCAAGGAATATTTTTATATACCACAAAACAAAGCACATTATCACAATTTAAATATGAAAATTAAAATATTTATTACATAAGTTTAACACTGAAAATATGACTCGTACAAATTAAAGAAAAACATGGATACCAAAAATTACGAAGCAAAAAACTTAACAACGAATACGGAAGAATACTTTTTTCTGCTAATCTCGTACAGGGGCGTCGTAGTTGCCAGCAACTGGTAAGGTTTACATAAGATTCGATTCACAATAATCGAACTTATCAGTGAATAAAGTTAAAGAAGCCACTTAAGATATGCTAATTGCGGCATACGCGGTTGGTATAAATACCAAGCAGCTATATTAAAGAAACGAAGTGTTGAGGGAGGAGCTAGGTTGCTTCAAACTTACGCGAGTTCTTGTTAGTCCCAAAGTTTACGTGGCAGCACTGCTGGTTGACTTTTCAAGTATTGTGAGCATTGCAAAGTGTATTTTTCTTGAATGAGTAGTTATACAAGTAAATATATTGAACTGTATTTCCCTTGAATGAATGCTATATATATATCGTACTAGTACTAATACGCATAGCTTACGTTGAAAAGAATAGATATATGTGCAAATGCTTGAATAAACATTGTATTTGTATAAGAACTGTATTTGAATGAAATTATTTAGAGTGCTACTTCAAGATATACACTGCTGGCCACCCAAATTGCAACACCAAGAAAGACAAGAGATATCACAAATAAATTTATTTTGTAGATAACATGTTGATCAAGTATCAAATGATTAAATTTATAGAATTCTGTGAAGTGTGGTTCCTGCCAAAATCAGTAGCCAGAGTTGCCGCCATTGTTGGATATCACCGCTGCCACACGCCTCGGCATTGATTCAAAGAGACTTTGAATGAGTTCTTGGGGTACAGCAGACCAAGCAGCAACCACACGTTGCCAAAGTTGATCTGCTGTGGCAGCTGGGGATGGAATCTGGGTCAATCGTAGAGCAACCATGGATCACATGTTTTCTATCGGCGAAAGATCCGGAGGGCGAGGCGGCCAGGGAAGCAATTCAGTCTGGCGATTGACGAAGAACCGTTGGACAATGCGTGCCACGTGTGGTCGCGCATTATCCTGTTGAAATATGGCTGTGGGCAAGCCCTGAAGGTAAGGAAGGACAACTGGCTCCAACACATCGGAGATGTAGCGCTGGCTGTTTAAAGTACCGGCAATGCGTACTAGAGGTGTTCGAGAGTGATATCCAATACCGCCCCATACCATAATACCCGGTGCAGGACCAGTGTGGCGGTGCATAACGCAGCTGTTCAGCATCCTCTCTCCACGGTGTCTCCAGACTCGAATGCGACCATCGTGGTGATGCAGACAGAAGCGTGACTCGTCAGTAAAGACAATTTCATTCCATTCTGCCGTCCACATCCTTCTGTCATCGCACCATTGGCGGCGGAGACGTCTGTGGTTCTGCGTCAAGGGTAGACAAAGCAATGGACGTCTTGCGGACAGACCACTCTGCTGTAAACGGCGTCGAATGGTACGCGCAGACACTGGATGATGCGTTTCAGACTGCATGTGCTGTGCTATGGTTCGTGATGTGACTGAGCGATCTGTCACTACCATGCGCACATTTTGCCTGTCATCACGTGAAGTGGTGCGCTGAGGTGGATGCGATTGAACACGCCGGTCCGTCGTACCCTCCTGCATCCAACGATCACATATCCGCATTACAGTTGTTTGGTTTCGTCCAACACGACTACCGATTTCCCTGAAAGATAATCCACAATCTCGGTAGGCCACTATCCTTCCTCTGTCGAACTCGGATATTTGATCAAAAGATGATCGCTGTTTTCGACGAGGCATAATTGATCGTTTTTTTTTGAAAAAACCACAAGAAAAACACAATTGCCGAACTTGAAATCGTCGAAATCTCCAAGCCTTAAATAGCGCTTTGAAGTGGCGCCACAGGCGCGCGTGATGTGCGTCTGCGCTGAAATTCTAATCATTTGCATATCTTACCTCCGGTAATGCATGTTGTAAATTTCATGTTATTTGCATGCTTCCTTCAGGGTGTTGCATTTACAGTGGCCAGCAGTGTACATACCCAAAGGTAAGGAAGAAGTAGTAAAACTCTATAAACTTCTTCAAAACGTTAAATACAAATACTTTTAAATTTCGTTTGCAACGGGATTCGACTGCATACTTCGATCGCTACACATGGGCTATGAGAATCTTCAACAAACGCTTTCTAACACAACCGCATTCTCTTTCACACAACACACATCCATTAAAACCACGCTTAAATACTTTGTTGATCCCACTGTCTGGAATCCCTCTCTCAAATAGCGTGCAGGATCATATATCGTGACATGAAAAAAATGTCTAGACAAGCGAAGTGTTAGTCGTGATAGTATTTCTTTTAAAGGTCTTTTAAAAAATTTTATCCTGATTTTATATAATCTTTAAATAGACCCGTATATATATTTCGCATTTATATTTCTATTATTTATGAACTTTTCTGTATTTGACAGTTAGTTTTATTTATTCCTCAAGCATGTATAATTTTTACTCCATATAATATAGTCATATAAAATAATCTCTAACCGTATTCTTTTAAACTGTCAACTGAGCAAAGTAATAGAAATAACTACGGTAATTCTGACATCAACATTTTTCAAATTACAAATTTTATATTTTCTACAATATTTGATAGGAAGGAAAAATATATTTATTTGAATTTTTATGCTCTCTGTCTCATTATCTGATTTTTTTAAATTTATTTATTTCCTACATCTAAAGCTACAGAATATTTTTTCTCTAAAAAAAAATTTGGCGTCATTCTTACAACCTTGAAGCATTTTCTTTCACTTTATCTTTTTTTTATATAGTTAAAAAATATTCGACGGCTTATAGAAGTTCTACTCTGTTTAAATGACACTTTTTTGGAAGAGGAAAGTTTACGTGCATTAAAATGTCATTCTATAGCTTGCTCATATTTTTATAAATGTCAAAATAATGTCTAGGAAATGTTATCAACAGCATTTGATCTGTTCAAAATTTCTCTGCAAGAAAAGTTGAAGAGGGTGGCTTATAAATCTTCCAAATTTTTACCACAGATTTTGCATCAAATAAATATTTAATTGAAATTCTCTTGGTAAAATAAAACTTAGAACATTCGCTTTCTTTCTAAATTTAGGAATGGGGCGAAAATAAATTACAGTATTCAAGAATAGTACTTTTATCCTAATTTTGAAGTAAAATTTAAATTTAAAATTTTAGACAAGGGAACAAAATACGTTAGCGCAATGCATATTTGGTCTGTACTTACGTGAAAAAATATTAGGTTCTAGGCAAATATAAATTCCCTAAATAATAAGATTTTTCTATCGTGAAAGTTTTTTTCTTAATTTGTGAACAAAATCACTTATAATACAAAACATTGGTTAGGGAAAAAAATAGAACTTCTCCTTATTATTTTCGCTAGTTTAACAAAACCATGTACTTCCCAAATTACATTTACCAAAGGAAATGAAGAGATGTAATGCTGAAACAACAAAAGGAAAATTGCTGCCTTTAACAGATAAAAATAAATTATATTAAATTGATGTAACATACTTAAGCACTTTGATATACCATTAATATGTTAGTTGATGCTAAGTAAATGAAAACTTCTGGCGAAACAAAGCAGGAGGTATTTATACGCTGTTTAATCAACCTTTCTTTACCGCGGTTAGATAAAGAGCAAAACATGATAGTTTGATCAAAAATTTTTAAACTGCAATGACTGAGAACGCATGTGTTCTTAGGTCCTAAAGGGCAAGTCTTAGTCCCAAGGCGATGCAAGGGCCATCAATAAATTTCAGTATACTTGTCATCATCGATAATTTACACTTATAGTAACCACACACATATATATATATATATGCTCCTTTGAGATTGGATCATGGAAATCTATTACAGAGGACCGTAAAAGTGTTTCACAAGGTCATGAAGAGTTAAGCAATATTTTGCCAAAAATGGACTGAAGGACTCTTGCGCTGCAAAAGCGATACAACGCCATACAGAAGAATGATAAGGCTGACCAAGAAAACGTTCGTCGATTTCATCAATATTAGCCTCATTATGCCCATTAAATGCATATCAAAAGGCCAGATTATCAATACTGAGTTTTATTGAAGCGTTTTTGTAAATGGGCACAGGCATAAAGGGACTGAAGTGGGGTCAGAATGAGAGCCGTTCAGTGTTGTGTTAGAGCAGCACACATGCTCACATAGCGTTCAAAACTTGCGAGTCTTTCAGCGATAACAACATGATGGTCACAATCCAGTATTCATATTTTATCCCTGGTATTTCAACTTTTCGTCCAATATGTAGCTCATATAACGATACCATACTCAAACCATGAAATAGATCCTTCGCACAAATTCAAAAAAGTGTTTAAACAGTTGGCAGCGAAGTGCTAATAAGCAAGAGAAAGAGGATTACATTAAAAGGGAATGGTTGCCAAATTTAAATTTTGTTTGTTTTCAGACATGATCTTTATCCAACTTTATACTTTTTTTTAATTTAGTTTTCTGTATGTTAAGATTTTTCGAGTCTGAAGTTTGTTAGTGTTAAGGCGTTGTTTTATTTAAATCGATTGTGGTCGTCTTTTTTTTTTATTTATTTTTTATTTTTATTTTTTCACTTTTGAGGTAGGTTCTCCAATTAGTACATCCCTCAAAAGCCCTTTGAGAGCAAATCAGGGTAATAAACGAATAAAAAGTTGTAACATTTTGAAAAAAAATTTTAATATTGTATTGCCTTAAAAAATAAATCACATTTGTTCATAGGTATGCATTACTTTTAACATAGGATTACGTTCCTCCATAACGGTCCTTCGGAAAGCAAAATTCCAGACGCTAAAACCGACCGTCCGTACCTCGCGAGTTATAATTTTGGCATCGCACCAAACCCAGTCTGTATCGCTTGGACAAGCAGTAAACAGTTAAACAGAAAAGTACCAAAATGCGTCAAAATTTTGACATACATATATGTATATATATACATATAATAGATACATATATACATAACACATACATACATATATACATAACACATACATAAATATATACATACAAAAGAGGTAAGCAACGATAAGTAATCCTACGTTAATAACCCGCAGTAATTTCGCTAGAAAAGACTTCCTGAAATTTTCGTAATATGTTTTGTTAAACCTCATTAAATAGTTCATAAAACTAAAAATTAAAACAAAAGTAGATTATGGTGTATTTCAATAGTATAAAAATTTAATTAAAAGGTTCCATTCAAAAATTAGAAACCAACCCTGGTTTGTTTTATCATGTGTTTCTAATGCGTTGCTTTCTCATAAGTTTTCTGCAGTATTTTTTATGAACTATATCCAGTGAATAGCCTTGGATGACTGTATAGAACGACTACAACTCTGTCTTCCCCTCAGAATAATTATAACGCTATGTACTTCACTGTTATTATTTTATGTTTGCTATGACTCAAACGTTAGACAATTAATAATTTCCTTCCTCAGTTTTCTTTTATAAATATATTTTGCATCATTAGCCCTGATTCTTCCCTGTGTATGATAAGTTGATTTCATTAGATTCTCAGAATATTCTATTAACATACCTAAGAATATCTTAGCCCTTTCTTTAAAAGACTAGGTATCATTTCGTGGGATTCAAGTTTATTTCTGTTCAATCCTAAATATAGCAACTGTAAATTAGCTTTTATATAAAAGTTAACTTAACAATTTATAATAACGAACGTAACGAAAATGTAACGGATCGTTTAACTCCTCAAAATCCCATGTGAATATTCTACGTGTTAAACATTCAACAGTAGAAAATAGCAGCGAAGTAAAGTCTTTGTTGATTTACTGCCGACGCACTCAACTGTTAATAATAAAACTAGAAAAAAATAGTAAGTATTTAATTCTTGAAAACCATGGGAATATTCTACATGTAAGTGATTCTGAAGATAAAAATAGCACGAAAAGGAAATCCTTGCTGTTTACTGTTGATGTGCTCAACAGTAAATAACAATGCTGAAGATAAAATTACAAGCATTTAATCCCTCCAGTTCCCCTATGAATATTCTGTTTGTAAAATATCCGACAGAGGAAAATAGTAGTGAAATAAAATCTCTGTTGATTACTGAATACAAAATTTATTTATTTATTTATTTTTAAGAATCTGAAAAAACTAAATGATTGATTACCTTAATCAATTTTAAAAAAATTTTAATTTCTAAACTATAAATTTATTTATTCATTAATATTGATTTCAAAATAACAAACTGATAATTTTACCCTCACAATTTTCAGTTACAAAAATTTGAAACAGAACCTAATTCAGGGAAGTGCAAATTACTAGGGAAGTATGCAACAATTTTATTTCATTGACTCAGTTTGTAAAGAATAAAAAACAAAATTATAATATATATATATATATATATATATATATATATATATATATATATATATATATATATATATATATATATATATATATATATATATCAAATATCTTCTCACAAACATTTTAAAAATTTATTTTTGTCTTTAGTAAGTATCCCTATAAAGGAGTGTTTTACACATCAAACTATACAAGGGTCCCTTGTCCAGTCCATCCTTGTTAACCTCTTTCCCACCTCTTTTCCTCTAAGATGGAATTTCCCGTCAGACATTTTCCTACAAGACACGTGTCGGTTATACTATGTTATTGATAACAACAGAAAAGTGTTAAAATTCACTTCACTTTTCAGTCTAAGTGCTTCATACTACCTCAAACTGTTTTCAGCTTCGGCTGACAAATTCTCACTAAGTATTCTATCCTCCATCTATTAAAAGAGAGAATGTGAGAGATTCATAGCGTGCATCCACCGCACAACAACTCTTGCAGCTACTGATTACAAGTTAGGGTATTTTGCCTTAAACCCCAAATTATCCATGCTAACTAATGGACAGGTGTGCAGGTAAACGGAAAAATAATCTTAAAATGTTCTGTGTGCGGTAAAAAATGAACTATCTGAAGAAAGGGCCTTAAAGAGCTAAGTGATTTAAATGGGCTAAAAAATAGGTCTGTTTTACCCTTGGGAAGCAAACAATAACCGTAGTGTTCTCAACAAACTATATAAAAATAATCATAAAACTTACACAGATTTTTTTTCCATTTATGCTATGGAAAATAGTTTGCTATATCCCTTTATTATAGATCCGTGTTCACATTCTCTTGAACACTTTATACTTTACTACCGGGTGGTTCAAATTAAAGTATCCCTGTTTGGGACGCCCTGGCGAGAAAAGCAGTGGACGTAACGTCTTCATATTTGGAGGGTATGCATATCAGGCCATGGGGAATTGATTGGAGGGAAAAAACAATTAGTTCCAACAAAGACCGCTAGGTGCAAATAAGGCGCTGTGATCGGTTGAAGGTAAGGAAAATGAAACATGACTGTACGAAGAGGAAAGAATACGAGGTGTCGGTAATTAACTTTATTAGAAGAATTCGTTATACAAGAACTGTCGATGCTACAGAAATGTTAGTAAAGCCGCAAACGAAAGGCATGCGCGTAGTAACAACAGCACACAAATATTTCACAGATGGTTTTCAATGTGTCTACCGTGCTTCAGGGCCAACGCATGACACCGTGTTATAGCATGATCCACAGCGGCGTGTAACTGGTCGGGACCGATGTTGCGTACGTGCAAGAGGATGTTGTTCTTCAAATCCGGCGGACTTCCTATGTTTCCCTATAAACTTTATCTTTGAGGTAACCCCAAAGCCAAAAATCGCACGGGGTTAGGTCGGGTGAACGTGGGGGACATCTGGTAGGAAATGCACTGCTGATAATGCGATCCTCCGTAAAATGACGTCGCAGAAATTGTTGAACCTCACGTCCAATGTAAGGAGGGGCAGCAGCTTGTTGGAATACCGTTGTAGCGAGACATGCACGCTGCTGGAGTTCTGGAATTATAACACCTTGCAACATAGCCCGATAACGTACTGCAGTCACGGAACAGGTTTTTGATCCCTGCGGGGTAATTTTCTCGAAGAAAAACGGCCCAATAATAAAGGTCTCAGGGAAGCTGATCCATACAGTCACATGCGGTGAATGTAGGGGCATATGGTGGACCGAGTGAGGATTCTCAGTGGACCAGATACGGCAGTGATGTGCGTTCATTGTTCCTCAAATGGAAAAGTAAGCCTCGTCGGTTCATAGGATATCCCATGGTCAATTCTGCTCCACCTCCATACGTGCCAAGAACGTTAAAGCGAACGTTTCACACAGATGTTTTAACTCTTGTAAGCGATGGAGCTTATATGGATAGGGTTTGAGTGTTTTCCGCATGCACCTCCATACCGTAGTGTGTGAAAATACGAGTTGCCTTGATACGTCGCGAGCACTGCATGTTCCTGCTGGGTTCATATTGGCCTGCTCAACGACAGCGGTTGAGACATCATACATCACCTGCAGTATCCGTTTTTTTCACCCTCGGCCTGCTTGAACGGCAAAGCTACCTGTTTCCTCGAAACGTTTCACCATTCGCAGCAGGGCACATGGTGTTACTGGACCCGTACGCAAATCTTTCTGCCCTCGGTACAAGCAAAGCGCTTTGGAGGTGTTATCGCCGTTTTGGTAAAATAACTTTAGCAGCCAAGCACTCTCCGGCAACGAAAGAACCATCGTGGTGGTCGAAGAATGTTCCTAACCTGTCAGCCCTCTTTTTTAACTGTTACGATGGCTCTTTCGTCCAGATCGTATGCAAATTTTGCTCTCCGGTAGTGCGCGCACAGTCGAATATTCAAATTCTCACTTAACTACAGCATGGCGAAAGTGCTGGAAGTTTAGTTGTGCTGCTGCTACACAGGAAACATAACGCGTGCGCTGCACACGCTTGTAAACATAAAGCTTAGTCATCGTAGTGCATTTCCTCCGTGTGTAACGAACTCTATTAATAAAGTTAATTACTGACACCTCCTATTCTTAACTTTCTTCGTGAAGTCATGTCTCATTTTCCTTACCTTCAACCGATCGCAGGGCCGCATTTTCACCTAGCGGTCTTTGTTGGAACTAATTGTTTTTTCCCACCAATCAATTCCCCATGGCCTGATATGTATACCCTCCAAATATGAAGAAGTTACGTCCACTGCTTTTCTCGCCAGTGCGTCCCAAACAGGGATACTTTAATTTGAACTACCCGGTACTTAATTTTTTCTACAGTGATATACTTATAGTCTACCGACAGATAATCGGCAACTCAGTGCATAAAAAGGGCTCACATCATGTTTAAAAACTTTTCCTTTGGGATATTTATCACCTACATCTCGAAATACAAAACGGAATAAAAATTCATGACAAAATAATTTAGTTCGTTGTGTCTCTATCATTATTGATTTTCCTTCAGTCGTAAATGAGGTAGAATTATTACAGTGTAGAAAGGAAAATATTTAAGGTAATAAAACTTTCCAAAATCATTTTGAAGTGCGAACAATTTTGGATAGTACATTCCGTCATTCAGATATGACAGCATGGCAGAAGTTGGTTTGAAACGGTAAAGTTCTAATCAATCATATGTCTTAGCAATGAAGAGAGTGGCACATCAATCCGTAAAGGGACTGGTTTGGCCAACATGATTGTTCTACGGTAAATGATAAAATGTAAGAAAGAATGAGTATGATATTGAATTACAATAACTGTCTCTTTTAATGACTGGAATTAACAAATTTTAAGGCCTCATACTCTTAATCCAAGCATAAAGCTAATTAATAAATCAATAAATAAATATTCCACTTAAATGTCTTGCTTGAAATCTGGCTTTCTGGTCCAGACTTTCTTCGATATTATGCCCGTAGTAGGCACTTACAATTACTGAATATGTAAGTTAAACAAAATTATTAGAAGTAGTTAACAAAATTTGCACCTCATTCTAAATTTGAACCATAGGTGTTTTTCTCGGGAAAAACCAAAGAAAGAATTAAATTTCCTTTCTTACATATTATCGTTCTACTAGTAATGTAAGATATTTATGTTATATATCCTTCAAGAGGCTCTATATAATGTGTAGAATACGCTGAATTTTTATAAATATGTTTCTCAGATTTTTACTCTGATGAATTAAAAATGAAAAGAAAACTCTAATTTCTTTTCACGGGAATAAATGAATAAACATAGAAAATATGCTCTGAAACGAATATTCGATGTAATATTGTAAAAAATCTAAACTGAAAAAACAATTCTTCGACTACTGTAGTAAGAATAAAATGAAATTTTGAACGACATTTTTGACTCAGGTGATATTTTGGTTTTTATAGCACATTTTTCTTTTACATTCATTGCTGGCTGTAAAGAGAACATGCTTGCTCAGTGCAGGATAAATTTGTTGGGATTGTTTCTTTGTTTGTTTTTTTCAAAAATATGAATGACAAACAAAATTGCTGTAGCTAGGAAATTAAAGAAAAGAATGGAAGTGTTTATTTAGAAAACCGTATCAGAAACTAACCTTCAGTCTGAGTAAATCGTAAAATAAATTTGAATAAATTTAAGTGTTGTATTCTCCTCAAAAATTAATATTTGTTATTTCTAAAAGTAAAAACCATACTGTAATAGTATTTTGAGTTCTTTAAGTTTATATTTCTTTAAGTTTATATTTAAAATATATAAATTAGTTTTTAAGAATAACAAACATGATTTTAGTTGATTTCAGCCCCTTGTTTAAAATCCTTTTTGCTTTATAATTTTATTATAAATTTGGGGTTTTAGGATGGTTCCTCTACGTTTGGCATATTTGGTATCTAACTACAGATGGAGTACAAAATAATACGAACACCTGTGAAAAAGTATGACGTATTTCACACCTGCAGTACAGCCGCGCCACCTGCAACAGAAGTCTGCCACCTAGTGAGCGTGAAGAGGAAGGTATTAGTCTCTCAACAGCAGTCACCTACGTTGCATGCTTCTATCGAACTGTCTGTGATAAGTTGAAATGTCAGACCTGTCAGAGTTCCAAAGAGGAATGATAGTTGGAGCGCGTTTAAGTGGAGCATCGGTTACGGAAACAGCAAACCTTTTGGGGTTTGCAAGGAGTACGATATCAGGTGTTATGACAGCGTGCACGAAAGAGGGTAAGACGACGTTTTCAAAGCACAACAGTGGCCGAAAGTCCAAGCTTGCTGATAGGGATAGACGGGTGTTGAAGCGCATAGTAGCCCGAAAGCACAAGCAATCGTTATCCGAGATAACATCCGAAATGAACAGTCATCTCCAGGACCCCGTTTCAACAAAAACTGTCAAAAGGGAACTTCATGCTGCGAACATTTGTAGCACAGTGGCAATTCGTAAACCCTTGGTGACAGCAACTAATGCTTTCAAGCGACGCCAATGGTGCAGAGATCACAAAGGCTAGTCCCCACAGCAGTGACAACAGGTAATATGGTCAGATGAATCGTCATTCACCCTATTTCAGACGACCGGACGCGTTTATGTCTGGAGAACGCCCAAAGAAGCGTTTCATCCTGAATGCCTCTTGCCGACTGTGAAGCATGGGGGTGGCTCCATTATTGTATGGGGTGTGATATGTTGGCGCGGTCTTGGGCCACTTGTTATTCTGCATGGGAGGATCACATCCAATCACTATCTAAGCGTTCTAGGAAATCATGTCTATCCTTTTGTCCAGACTGTATTCACTGGAGAGCGACCGCTTTTTCAAGACGACAACGCCCCTATCCACACTGCTAGGTGTGTTCAAGAATGGTTCGAAGAGCATGACGATGCAGTTGAACATGTCGCCTGGCCCCCCAGTCTCCGGACTTGAATATTATTGAACATTTATGGCAATATTTGGAGTCCAAACTTCGTTCCCGATTTCCACCTCCATCCGGACTTTCGGAATTAGAGACCGCTCTGCGGATGGAATGGCTTAATATTCCTTTAAATATTGTCCATGACCTTTATGCATCTATCCCACGTCGCATTAAATCTGTACTTCAGTCAAAGGGTGATCCAACTCTCTATTAAAAAGATTTTCCATAATTTCACAGGTAATCGTATTATTTTGTCCACCATCTGTACGTTATTTGAATAATTACAGCATAGGTTTTAGCAGATACGATCAAAGTTTTTAGGAGTTAAGATGTTTCAGTCTGTTCCATGATTTTCAAACAGGCTCACGGATGGATGATTTTTTAATAAAAGTATTTTCTTATATTTCTGTATGTCTGTGTTCTATAGGAAGTATTTCCCCATCTGGCCTACGGCTACAACTTAATCGTGAATTTTAATGCTTAGCATAAGAAATGCACACACACACACAATATATATATATATATATATATATATATATATATATATATATATAAGAGGGAGAGATATATAATTTAGTTTACTGACATAGTGCCACTGACTAAGCAACAATTCTATTAATCCCTAACCATTACCCTTAAGTCATAGAAGGCATAATAGTTAAGCTGCTCAATTAAATTCCATTTATTTCCCTACTTAGACTGATTGTCTAATATATAATCATAACTATGATACTTTTAATTCTTTATTTCATACTGTTAACCAGTTACGTAATAGGGGATAAAGACTCTGCTATACATTTTCACGTTTCTCATATTTTTCTTCACTTACGATGCTACTGGTGAGTCCAAGAAGCGATTCCTGAACATTTTGCTTTCCGATCCAATGCACTCTACTAAGCCAATCAAATTATCTTCACTAATAAGTTTCACATCCCTTGTTTGATATAAGACCCAAGAGACATTGCATGCTATAAAAATCGTTAAATTTAATGGATTAATACTACAAGGACATCAGCCCCCTCCCAGACACAAACTCTTGAATTTATCAATTTTACCTTCACTTAAATTGCAAATTACAAATTCTTTCGAAACAGAAACTTCTAAGCCATGTCCTGATCGTCTTTAATAAGCTTTACTAGGTTACAAACAGAATTAATTGACTGTTCTCTTTAAATTTCTGTTATCTATTAAAAATCCCAATTTTCTTTATTTCACCAGACACAATGGAATAGTGATTATTTTCGATGCAGTAATTTGTTTTCTCAAACATAAAAAACATTTGTCGTATGGATACTTTGACCAACCTCTAGCAGATTCTCTTCAGGTAAAGTTAATATTCCTCTTTTGAAAAAAAAATTATTTTTTCTTATATAATATATAGCCTTAAACACGTTAGATTAGCTCTATTTCTGTCCGCTTCAATACAGTATGACTTTATGCTATTTGTATTTGTTGCATATAGTTTAGATATATACGTATACATAACTACAATATTGTGATAGAAGAAAGAGTTTGAACTTCTTGAACATAGTTTTAAGGAAAGAGTCTATGTAGGGTAATTTTATAAGGATGGATCTGCATTTAAAATATTATAATGACTTCAATAATCTATATATATATATATATATATAACAGTTCAGTGACTAACTGACGGATAATGCACAGACCAAACCGCTCGATCTGAAATTTTGCATGGCGTTTCTTCTAATAGTGTAGGGGTGCACTAGTAAATATTTTTGAAAAATTCTTTTTAGATTTTTTTAATTAGATTTTCAATCTGTTTTTGTAACTTTTTTAAAGTTTGTATTTAAAACAATAATCTGAGGGTTATAAAATTTGTATCATAAGAAAGATCATAAAAATTCCTTTAAAATGAAATCTTTTTTGAATCTTTACCTACATTTTCGGATTTTTGGTGAATTTTTAAAGATTAATTTTTAGAATTTGATTTATTAAAGGCTGATCACGTGATTTCTTTTCATTTTGTGATACTTTAAATTAATTTTGCGTCACATGCATAACAACGAAATAAATTGACAAAAAGATATTAAATTGCCGCAAAAGATAAAACTTTACCACTAGACTAATTGAGATGGAAGTTTTTAAATACTTTAATTCAAAGCAGAGTATTTCTAATTGGACAGGCACTAATACTGTGCACATGCGCACCTGAGAAGTTTGGCCACTTTATTATGAGAACATAGAATAAGTGAACGAACTTATTCCCTATGAGAAGACAATATAGGAATATGAGTCCTAACTGGAAATGGAACTTAGGGCCTAGCTGTATAGGCATCACATCCATTCAAAAAACAAAAATATGGCATATTCCCCGAGATCCTTTCTTTAAATTTCATGGTTATTTCAATTCCCAAATTATTTTCACTGGTAAGTGATGCTAAGGCCATCCACACACGGGTCGTCTCGTACTCGGCTTGAACTCGAAACGAGGTGTGCGTCTTGTATGAACAATGCAAAGTCTACCCGCACACGGGTCGAATCGCACTCGAAGCGGTTTCGTCACGAATTCGCAGCGGAACGAAGAATCCATATTTTACTCAGTAGGTTGAATGTCTTCAACGTGCAAAGTACAAAACTTCTTGTTCTTATTTGTTTAAAATGAGCAGCTCCAGTGATGAGGGGGACATTCTTATGTTATATTGGTACCGTAAGATAAAAATTAGAAGGTTTCGGAGGAGAGTACAAGTACATCCGTACTTGGAACGGAATTTTCACCATCGGCTGTTTGTTGCGCCACATTAATTACAAGAAAATGATGCAAAATTTTTAGCATTCTATAGAATGTCAAAAGAATGTCAAAAAAATTTCAGTTCGGTATATTTTAATGTTATAAAAATACAAATTTTCTTGTTAATAATAAAATTATTTGAAATTTCGTTTTCAATCGGAGTTATAAATGCATATAATTTTTGAGATACAAAAATGTGTGCTAAGCTCTTGTGTTTCTGTGGGTGAGACGTTGGGACTCAGGTAGCAATGACCACGACAAATTCCAGGCTTTGACACTTTTTGATCAAAACTAAAAACATAATTTTTATGTTTACCGATATAAAAAAGTAAATATATTGAATTTCGCTCTGTGTTTTGTATTTGATTATTATTATTTTTTATGTATTTAATTAGAATAGATTTCGTGAAACTGTAATAAGATTTTTTAACAAATGATTGTAATAAGTTTTTGTAATTAATAAAGAAATACTATAATGTAATAAATTTTTTTAACTAAACTATGTAACATTAATAAAGTTTGTAATTAAATACATTACCTGTCACGTTGACTTTTCGTGCAACTTCATTTCTCGCTTTTTCTGTACAATCTTTTCTGGAATATTCACGGAGCGTGTGGTCATAAAACTCCGGGTGTTTTTCCTCTTCTCCTACAAATTTAATGTTGAACACTTCTATTGATAATCGAAAATTCGGCACGTCAAGTTCGATTTTTCTCGTTTCAAACAGTTCGAGAGAAATGAGACGAGTACGAATCGAGACCGCTTCGACTTCGAGCCGATTGCCAATCGCCCCTTTCGTGGAGCTCCATTCAATTACGTAGAAAGTTGAGTGGTGGGAGAAATCGCTTCGAGTTCGAGCCGAGTACGAGACGACCCGTGTGCGAATGGCCTTATTCTTTTGTAACATGATGTGCTAACTGGTTGAATTTGATAAGAGAAGTTTCAAATACTGTGGTGAATGAAAATGAAACTATTTAAAGAGGAATTGAAAGTTAGTAAAACATAATTCAGTTAGAGATCAACACATTCGATTTACTTCATTAGTTTTATTTATTTAGCGATTAGTATCTCTTCGGATATATCGATTTTTTGGTAACAAATTAATTTCGCTAAAACGTCTCTCATACATCACTGGAATATAAATTAATTCTTCTAAAATATATAAGCATAAACAATAATTCAGTCTTGTTTATCGATTTATATCCTTTCACAAGCACATGCCTTTACTTAAATACCCTAATATATTTCATATAACTGCTAGATTTAGAAACAAATGATCTGTATATAATAACAGATAGCCTAATGCATTCTGAATACGATATTACCTGACATGCGGTAATACAGAAATCAATAACTGTGCATCCTGCCAAAATATGTTCCTCGGTATATTTAAAATGAATATTTTTCAAAAGGTGTATTCTCAGACGGAGTTTCGTAACAGGATGACTATGAAAGTTAATTATATTACTGATGCTTCTCTTAATCCCTTAAAATAGGAAATTATTTTCTCTTTTTTGTACGAAAGCTGGTGATATCAGACTTCGAAATAAGAGAACAAATTATAGTATTTTAAGCACACAAAAAAACTTTTACATTGCAGTTACCTACAAACTTTCTCCGATGACCCTATGATCTATTTAAATCTTAAATGGTAACATCTCTGACTCACCCTACCAGTAACATCCGTCCATGAGACTAAGTTGGATTTCGTAGCTCATTACTTATGTAATCTTCCAATTTTCATTTAGTTTTTGCTGCGTATTTGAGGTATTATCTATATATAAAAAACAGTACCGTAACTGACTGACTCACTGACTGACATACTACACACAGACCAAACCGCTGGACCTAAAGGTTTGCACGGTGATTCTTCTTATAGTGTAGGGGTGCACTAAGAAAGATTTTTTTTAAATTCTTCTTAGATTTTTTAAAATTAAATTTTTAAGCTGTTTTAGTCACTTTTTTTAAGTTTGCATTTAAAATAATAATTTGAGGATTATAAAATTTATATCTCGAGAAAGATCATAAAAATTCCTTTAAAATGAGATCTTTTTCGAATCTTTACCTCCTGTAATATTACACCTCCATTTTCTGATTTTGGTGAATTTTTAAAGATTCATTTTTAGAATTTAATTTATTAAATGCTGAACACGTGATTTCTTTTTCTGGTACTTTAAATTTATCGTCACGTGCATAACAACTAAATAGACAAAAACAAAATTTTTCTTGCTAATGGACATTACCCAAAAAAATATTAAAATACAATAAAAGATATTACGTTCCTCAAACTGTACTATATTAACTGTACTATATTCTTTAGTATGTCCTATTACATTTAATTTGAATATTTTCTGCTACATTATTTCGTCTATAAAAATATACCTTACGATTTTTTATAAATATATTTTTTTGTTTTTTTTACATCAATTGTATACATTGATCATCGTATTTATTATAAATAAATATATATATATATATTGGCATTAATTGCATACATTGACCGATGTATTTAATTTGAATGTACTCCGTAGCGAAGTGCGGGTTTTCAGTTAGTTCATATATAAAAATTGTTTACACTTCGTTTTAATTTTAATATAACTTAGTTCAATTTTTCGGCATATACGAAAGGGGAATCTACCCCTAAATGTTATGAGAGTTTCATCTACACACACGTGAGCTCCTATGGAGTACACTTCCTGGCAGTTCGAAATAAATATATTAAATATACAAAAAATAAATATTTTAAATACATAAAGAAACACAACCAAGGTGATGGAATATCTGAAGTATAGCTCGAACATGAAGGTTTAAAATTGATAATTAAGCACACTAACGGGAAAAGTATCAACCCCTCCGAGAGACGGATATTACCATTTAAGGGTTAAGTTATCTCAAACGATAATGTATGGAATTTTAATTTTATTCTCATTTATAGTATTATCTTAACATTAATATATATTTGCAAATTATTGTAATAGTTTAGACTGCTACTCGGGAGTACCGAAAGACTTATAAATGACTAGCTCAAAACCCGCACTTCACTACGGAGTACATTCAAATTAAACACAATGGTCAATGTATGCAAATACTGCCAAAAAAATAAATATACACTGCTGGCCACCCAAATTGCAACACCAAGAAAGACAAGAGATATCACAACAAAATTTATTTTGTAGATAACATGTTGACCAAGTATCAAATGATTAAATTTATAGACTTCTGTGAAGTGTGGTTCCTGCCAAAATCAGTAGCCAGAGTAGCCGCCATTGTTGGAGATCACCGCTGCCACACGCCTCGGCATTGATTCAAAGAGACTTTGGATGCGTTCTTGGGGTACAGCAGACCAAGCAGCTTCCACACGTTGCCAAAGTTCATCTGCTGTGGCAGCTGGGGATAGAATCTGGGTCAATCGTAGAGCAACCATGAACCACATGTTTTCTATCGGCGAAAGATCCGGAGAGCGAGGCGGCCAGGGAAGCAATTCAATCTGGCGATTGACGAAGAACCGTTGGACAATGCGTGCCACGTGTGGTCGCGCATTATCCTGTTGAAATATGGCTGTGGGCAAGCCCTAAAGGTAAGGAAGGACAACTGGCTGCAACACCTCGGAGATGTAGCGCTGGCTGTTTAAAGTACCGGCAATGCGAACTAGAGGTGTGCGAGAGGGATATCCAATACCGCCCCATACCATAATACCTGGTGCAGGACCAGTGTGGCGGTGCATAACGCAGCTGTTCAGCATCCTCTCTTCACGGTGTCTCCAGACTCGAATGCGACCATCGTGGTGTTGCAGACAGAAGCGTGACTCGTCAGTAAAGACAATTTCATTCCATTCTGCCGTCGACATCCTTCTGTCATAGCACCATTGGCAGGGGAGACGTCTGTGGTTCTGCGTCAAGGGTAGACAAAGCAATGGACGTCTTGCGGACAGACCACTCTGCTGTAAACGGCGTCGAATGGTACGCGCAGACACTGGGTGATGCGTTACAGACTGCATGTGCTGTGCTATGGTTCGTGATGTGACTGAGCGATCCGTGACTGCCATGCGCACAATTTGCCTGTCATCACGTGAAGTGGTGCGCTGAGGTGGATGCGATCGAACACGCCGGTCCGTCGTACCCTCCTGCACCCGACGATCACATATCCGCATTCCAGTTGTTTGGTTTCGTCCAACACGACTACCGATTTCCCTGAAAGATAATCCACAATCTCGGTAGGCCACTATCCTTCCTCTGTCGAACTCGGATACTTGATCAAAGGATGATCGCTGTTTTCAACGAGGCATAATTGATCGTTTTTTTGAAAAAACCACAAGAAAAACACAATTGCCGAACTTGAAATCGTCGAAATCTCGAAGACTTAAATAGCGCTTTGAAGTGGCGCCACAGGCGCGCGTGATGTGCGTCTGCGCTGAAATTCTAATCATTTGCATATCTCACATCCGCCAATGCATGTTGTAAATTTCATGTTATTTGCATGTTTCCTTCAGGGTGTTGCATTTACAGTGGCCAGCAGTGTATATAGTTGTAATAAATACGACGATCAATGTATACAATTGATGTAAATATATATATATATATATATATATATATATATATATGTATAAAAAATAGTAAGGGATATTTTTAAAGACAAAATAATGTAGAAGAAAATATTCAAATTAAATCTAATAGGACATAATAAAGAATATAGTACAATTAATATAGTACAGATTGAGAAACATATCTTTTACTGTATTTTAATATTTTTTTGGATAATTTCCAATCGTCGGCTACATTCACAAGAATAAAATATTTTTTTTGTCTATTTCATTGCTATGGACGTGATGATAAATTTATTTAATGTACCAGAAAAAGAAATCACGTGTTCAGCATTTAATTAACTAAATTCTAAAAAATTAATCTCTAAAAAATTGACAAAAAATCAGAAAATGGAGGTAAAGATTTGAAAAAGATTTCGTTTTAAAGGAATTTTTATGATCTTTCTAGTGATATAAATTTTATAACCCTCAATTTTTTACTTTTAATGCAAACTTAAAAAAAGTTACAAAAACAGCTTAAAAATTTAATTTTAAAAAATCTAAAAAGAATTTTTCAAAAATCTTTCGTATAGTATAGGGGGTGCACTAAGAAGAATCGTCATGGAAAATTTCAACCCTTTAGGTTCAGCGGTTTGGTCTGTGCGTTGTATGTCAGTCAGTGAGTCAGTTACGGAACTGTTTTACATATATAGATAGTATTATAATGAAAAATAATATATGCAACCTAGCAAATATTACAAGAATTTAGCATGAAGTTTTGATCCAAAGATTCAAAAATGAACTTGGGGTCAAAAAATAGAAGTAGACACACTCTATGACCAGTTTTATCCAACTGAAAGAAATCTTAATCATTTTTATTATATTGTAAATGATTTGCCTTTAGCTGACGATAAAATTTAAAATATTTCCTGGATTCCGCTCGGAGAACAACACCGTATATTGTCCATTGTTACCTCTCTCTGCAAGTACAAATTAAGGATGCACAGTAATGAATTTTAATCTGAATACATTTCCTTACCATAGGTGTAGATTATTAAAAAATATTCTGAATATAATCTGAAATTACAAATAAAAATTCTCTCTCAAAGAAAAAGATTTCTTTTTGTATTTTACTCAGTAATTCCCGTCTCGCAAATTTCATTACAATTAAATCTAATTCTTTTTAAAATTAATTTATCACAATATTTAGCACTATCACATGGCTCACAATTCTGTTAAAATAACGCAATTATTAACACAAATTGTGCAACAAACATATAAATAAATAAACACCCTAATTGATAGCTTGAAAGAATCGTCGCAATGCAGATACCGGACTGACATTATGGACTGGGGATGTTTTACCGACACTTTTAACTGTTTGGAAATCGCTAACTGAAATTGCCTTGACATCAGTGGCTGGTTTTCTTTCATAACACCAACTAAAATGACTCACTAATACTTGTAACCTCTTAAGGTGTTTCGATCAGCAGGTTGGGAACCCGGGTCCTAGATTAATCATCTGCTGGCTTTAGAGATACCCTACTGAACTGAGCTCTTGTTGGACCCACATTTAATGGAAATGTTATTCAACGGTATATACAGGATAATTCATCAACTTATAAATATCTGCTTTCTAACTTACTAGGATTTACCTCTCGAACGATCTAAATTCATTCAGAAGGTTATCCGATTCGATATCAATGCTTGGTATCCTCATTAGGATACCAAACAATTATACTGAACGAAATTCCACGTTGATTAACGTATTTCCAACTCTACGCAACGTATTAAAGTGCTTCGTTTTATTTCCTTAAATAACTAATAATAGAAATATCTTATAATTGCAATGAAATTTTTTCTGCTTAAAAGGGTTTTTTGGAGCGTTAGAAATAATGACAGAATAGTTTAGCCCCGCCAGCTGTTCATTCACCCAGTAAACGCAGGAATAAAAACAGAAAGCGATTATCTCGGGACTATCTTTTTGTGTCTCAACCGCTAATGATTTTTTATTATGTGTCTAACTGTTAACCTATAACTATTTTAATATATGGTAATCATTAAATCAATGAGGTCTTAAAATAAAACAGAGCATTCGCTGTAAAAAGTAATCTTGAAACCTGAGGCTCTCTAAGGGTTGCATTTAATTAATTCATAGTAACTGTTTTGATTTTGGATTTCATTTACTCATTTTCTTGAACTAAAGTTTAAAATAGTAATATCACGTCGTGTAATTTAAAATAACAAAAGAATGTAATTTTGTTATTTTAATTATTAACCATGTTTAACTTGAGGACAAATCTTGAGGTTGAATTTGGTGGTTGTTTTAATCAGATTAATATAGATTTTATATATTATTTTCTATTATTTTTGATGTGGATAAGTTTTCACTAAGATTCTTATATCTCATAAGTTTAATGCGCATTGACAAAGATAACTCTTTTTCGCAATTAAAAAATAAAACATTTATACCATGTAGATAAAAATTAAGATATACCTCTTCAAACGAGTATTTGAATTCTTCGATATACAAAATAATTTATTGCATCTGATCACAACCTCTCTTTAAGACGACAGAAATTTTTTAATCTGCATACCATTCACGGGGTCTAACAGTTACTTCGTTTAAGAAGAGTTCTAAAACTCTTATTATTTTAATAATGTCAAACACTGTCATGGTTGAGGGTTTCATTAAATTATAATTGTTCATCAAATTACAACTTTTCGTTACCTCGCTAATATACGGAGGGAAGTATGCTTTTCTTTGGACTTCAATAATTTGACTTTGAGCTTCCAAAGCCCTGTGGTAAGAATTTAAATCTTCAACTCAATATAACAGAATTATTGCTACCCCTTATTAGCATACAACTAATAGTTAATGAACTGAAATATATCAAATACTTATATTAAGTCGTCCAGTGGCTAAGTGGTTAAGGCATTAGTCTGCCACGCTGGGGGCGCGGATTCGATTCTTGCATAAGAC
>OU015494.1:69686946-69784446 GCA_907164885.2 Dolomedes plantarius | reverse complement strand
TAGGAAATAATTTGTTCTTTTGCATTTTATTCCAAAATATGCCAAGCAGATGCTGCGTCCCATTGTGTAAGGGAAATTTTGAGACAGATAGCTGTGGTTTTGATGATCGCACGGGGACGTTTATATCATCACCACTGAAAATTAGAAGACTGACGACAACAGCCGTTCCATCAATTTTCCCAAATTATCCCCCATGTTGATTTTAGAAATGTTTTTAGAAAAAGGACTTACTGAAAGCACTATTGCATTTGAAAAATATGAGTGTCGCAAGGTAAATTCGCTTATTGATATTGAAAAGTGTAATAAAAATTTTGGTATATCAGAATTTTGGACATTATATAAGGAAAATTCAAATTCACTATTTTTGTTGCATCAATAATAATCAGAACTAGAACCATTTATTCAGTATAGTGTCAAAATTAATAACAATATGGATTTAACTGTCTCAGCTGAAAAAATTTCTGTTCCGAACATAATGAATCAAACATTACCAAAGTAGGTACAACATTTCAACGATATAATAAAAATTTTAGATCTCATTGAAACTAATTTAAAGCCAAAGGATGGCCATAGTCAGGTAAAATCTGTAATTGATTTAATAGTTAACATTTTAGAGTCCATAAAAAGTTGTGAAAATGAAAATGTTATAAATTTCATTCAACAGCAATTAGGTTTTTTTTTAACTTCTAGTAGTCACTTTCGTTATTCTACCCACTTTTTAATTTTTTCATGCATATTAAAAACCATTTCTCCCCATGCATATAATTTTATTCGTCACAGTGGTAACTTTACTCTACCACATTCAGATACTTTAAGAAGAATTTGTAATAACTTAGAGGTTTCCCCACAGTTAGAATTAAACGATGAAAACTTTTTAATGTACATAACAAGCAGGGTTAAATTTCTTGAAGAACATAAAAAAAAACTGTAATGCTTTTAATTGATGAAATACATACAGATGGTGGACAAAATAATACGAACACCTGTGAAATAATGGAAAATCTTTATTAATAGGGTGTTGGACCACCCTTTGACTGAAGTACAGATTTAATGCGACGTGGGATAGATGCATAAAGGTCATGGACAATATTTAAAGGAATATTAAGCCATTCCATCCGCAGAGCGGTCTCTAATTCCGAAAGTCCGGATGGAGGTGGAAATCGGGAACGAAGTTTGGACTCCAAATATTGCCATAAATGTTCAATAATATTCAAGTCCGGAGACTGGGGGGCCAGGCGACATGTTCAACTGCATCGTCATGCTCTTCGAACCATTCTTGAACACACCTAACAGTGTGGATAGGGGCGTTGTCGTCTTGAAAAAGCGGTCGCTCTCCAAGGAATACAGTCTGGACAAAAGGATGGACATGATCCCCTAGAACGCTTAGATAGTGATTGGATTTGATCCTCCCATGCAGAATAACAAGTGACCCAAGACCGCGCCAAGATATCGCACCCCATACCATAATGGAGCCACCTCCATGCTTCACAGTCGGCAAGAGGCATTCAGGATGAAACACTTCTTTGGGCGTTCTCCAGACATAAACGCGTCCGGTCGTCTGAAATAGGGTGAATGACGATTCATCTGACCATATTACCTGTTGCCACTGCTGTGGGGACCAGCCATTGTGGTCTCTGCACCACTGACGTCGCTTGAAAGCATTAGTTGCTGTCACCAAGGGTTTAAGAATTGCCACTCTACCATAAATGTTCGCAGCATGAAGTTCCCTTTTGACAGTTTTTGTTGAAACGGGGTCCTGGAGATGACTGTTCATTTCGGATGTCATCTCGGATAACGATTGCTTGTGCTTTCGGGCTACTATGCGCTTCAACACCCGTCTATCCCTATGAGGAAGCTTCGACTTTCGGCCATTGTTGTGCTTTGAAGACGTCGTCTTACCCTCTTTCGTGTACGCTGTTATAACGGCTGATAACGTACTCCTTGCAAACCCCAACAGGTTTGTTGTTTCCGTAACCGATGCTCCACTTAAACGCGCTCCAATTATCATTCCTCTTTGGAACTCTGACAGGTCTGACATTTCAACTTATCACAGACAGTTCGATAGAAGCATGCAACATAGGTGACTGCTGTTGAGAGACTGATACCTTCCTCTTCACGCTCACTAGGTGGCAGACTTCTGTTGCAGGTGGCGCGGCTGTGCTGCAGGTGTGAAATACGTCATACTTTTTCACGGATTTTCGTATTATTTTGTACTCCATCTGTATAAAGCTCTTTTTTGATTATAAAGGTGGATCAATCATTGGCGCTGCCGTTGATTCTAATAATGCAGCAACCAGTGCATTTGTCTTCATGGTGTCGAGTATTCTTTCACCATTTAAAGAGGTAGCATACATTATGCCAGTTAAATGTATAAATTTTCAAACTTTGCATGATATGACAAAAAAAGTAATACTTGGATTAGAAAATATTCGCTTAAAAGTTACTTGTGTTGTAACTGATAATAATGCTATAAATGATAGAGCTTTAAGTTTACTTGTTCATTTGTTTATCCTCACCCAACAGATAAAGATAGGCCACTGTTCTTTTTAATAGATTCTGTGCATAATTTTAAAGATATAAAAAATAACTGGTGGAATAAAATAAAAATCATGGCACATGCTTTTTTTTTATCCTGACTTTGATAACCCCCAAATTTCACATTTTAGGACAGCATCTTTTATGGTTCTAGAAAATATATGAAATTGAAAGCAATGAGATTATTAAGTATGCAAAAGGGTTAACTTTAAAGAGTCTTTCACCTACTAATTTAGAAAGGCAAAATGTTAAATTGGTCTTAAAAATTTTCAACGAATTTGTAATACAGGCTTTATTAACTCTTGGTCCTAAACATAATGTTCCACATTTTGATTACACAGCAAAGTTTATTGAAATAATTTGTAAATGGTGGGATATTTTTAATGTAAAAACTGTTAATAAAGGAATTCTTCAAAGAAATGTGTTTATGGAACCACTTAATGGGGATACATTTGATGAAAAATATATATTTTTAAATAAATTTCTAATTTGGCTTGATGCATGGGAAAACATGAACTGCACTACTGGTGCATTTTCTAAAGAAATTCACAAAGCCCTTGTTCAAACAACTCATTGGATGTTAGAATTAACCCGTTACTGTATTGATGAGTGTAAAATGACATATTTTAACTGGAAAAATTGTTTAGAAGCTGGACTGATTCTTTAGAAGCAAGATTTGGAAAATATAGACAAATGGCCGGTTCTCAAAATCATATCTCAATGAGACAACTATTAGAGTGTGAAATTTAACTAAGGTTACAATCTTGTATTAAATTAGAATTACTGTTAAGTTCTAGAGTGGTTCCACTTACACATTTTGATGGTGAAAGCCTTGATATTGGGGCTTATTTTAAAGAGAAGGATGATGGTTACAAGGCATTACCCCCGATAGACATTAATGAAGCTAAAATTACATATGTTAAACCGTATTTACCTGTAATTACCTATCTAGCAGGATACTGTAGTCATACTGTTAATAAAAAACTGAAGTGCAGTTATTGCAAAGAAAATCTGGTTCTAAATTTAGATATAAATTTAGACAATTATAACCTTATAAGAAATATTGATCGTGGATGTCTCAAATGTCCTTCACAGCTCGTAGTGACTGTGGTAATGTTTAATTATATTATTGTAATTTTTTTGTCATCAGATGTTAAATTGTTTGCAAAAATAACTAATCAAAGATGAGTAATTGTAAATTTAATATTAAACACACTAAAGGAAAAATAAATTATTTTAGAACCTGAATGTCCTAATGGTCATGATGGTGACTATATTTGTAAATTATTGCTGTATGCATCTACAACATCATGTTGAAAAATTTGTGTATGAAAGAAAATGATAATTTAAGTAAATTAAAGAAGAGAAAAAGAATATTAAAAAGCGTAAACTTGAAACATTGCAAAAATAGTGTAATAAATATTGTTTAAATATACAGTGTGCACAATATACATATTTGTAATACTTCTGTAATAAAAATGGCATAATAAAGAATTGCATTTCATTTTTGTGATTTCATTGTCATTTCCTTTTTGTTCTTAATTTCTTTAAACTACAAAATCAATTTTATTGAATAAAGTTAAAAGCAAGAAAAAAGCTGACAATTTGTGAAGGAAAATCAATTAGTGTTTATATCTTATAAGAAAATAACTCTTAAAATATTAATTTGTTTTTGTAATAATAAATGGTGTGATGAAGACTTGCCAGTTAAAGAAAATGGGAAAAAGATATCCATTAGTGTCTGTCTTATGAGAAAATAACTTTTCAGTTTCCTTGCAGAGCCTTTTTATTTTCCTTAGAAAAAAGGTCGCCTTCATTTTCCTAATATATCTTTGACCCAAGTAACTAACTAACACACACACACACACACACACACACACACATATATATATATATATATATATATATATATATATAGATTGATTGAAGTAGCAAAAAGTGCTAATATCAGGCTTTTAAATGTACGCTCATGAGCCGAAACCGGACGATTCGAATGACCGGGGTATGTGACGCCACGGACTGTGCGCCGAGGCTTTGTGTTTGACTCGGTGTTGGTCGACCCCAAAACGTGATTTACAAGGAATGATGGTGTATGAGGATCACTTCCGCAGAATCATGTGATGGCTTTTACTTCCGGTAAGACGGGTAAAAGCAGGATGAAAATGTTGCCCGTGTAAACGGACTTCAAAGGATTTCCCTGTTAGCGGGTAAATCCCGAGTATTATTGTTGTCCATGTAAACGCAGCTTTTGAGGCACCAATCCCGGATGTCATTTATCTGCAAATATACTCCTGATATTCCTAGTAAAGTGTGCTTAGCGGTGCTTGATGTTTTTGATCTCATCTTAAAACAAAACCAACAGGAGATCTCAGTGATTCCCAATGGCATATTGTTGGTGCTAGGCTGGAAGGTTTTTCTTTCATAAGAACAGCTGTTAATGTGCTCTTTAGTGGAATAAAGTTTCCTTAAGATTACCGCAGGATCTCAGATGAGAGGGAAATAATGAGAATCAAAATGCTACAGAGGATAAAACCGCTTTCTGCCAGCGAAAGTTCGAGTATTAGAGCGCAAGAAATATTGTCCGACTATTGCCAAACAATAATGCGAAAATTCCATCGTTTTAGAACTCTACCTTGGAAAGCATATGGTGTTGGCTATACACCGTAAGGTTGCTTTGTACAAGCTTTTGATGACTCCCATTAACACACCGTCGGTCCAATGCCCTGATGTGGTCCAATGAATCTTCGTACAGACTTAACAAGAAATAGACTCATACGTGGGTGGCATAAGCTGTGGTAAACTAGCCAATTATTTATTTTTAGTTTAGTTTACTTTTGAATTGTCAAAAGTAAAGTATCATTACACTATCAGACAAACTCCCCGCCCATACTTTTAAAAAGCAGTTCAACAGTTCAAAAATTGATAGTTGTAATGTTAACAAACGGGAAATTTTCTAAAAATATTCATCTTGTTTAATCGTAATACAGAAGGAAAGGATTAAGTTTTTTACGTTCAGAAAAATTTAAATAAAGTCTAAGAAGCAAAATTTTGATCACCTAAAAAGAATAACTTTTACATTGGTCGTCGTTTGCAAGTCAATCAACTTTCTAATTCACCTAGACTGTCTTGTAGATGTATGAAATTCGGACTGTCGTGGTACCAGTTACTTTTATATAAATTGCATTACTTTTATATATGTTACAATCCTCAGATTACTTTAGAGATATTAAAATTAAAGCAAATAGGTTAGTTTAAAATAGTTTCGATGCACCAAGTAAAATAAAAAATCTTGTAAATATTCAGGAAGTGACATCTTATGTTTTAAGGATCATTTTAATTAATATAAAACTTACGCTGCCCCCATTGAAAGCAATCAAAAATTCTCCCGGTTTGTCTTCATTGACAAGTGCCCCGCATTGGCAAACAACATAATCAGTATCTTAAATTTGATGAGGATCATTAGTAAAGATACAGTGTGCCCACAGTGATGCAATTACAAGAGCACATGTCCTAACAATAGTAAGTTGCATGTTCGAGTCCCAAAGCGAGTGATGTCTTTCAAAATATGTTGAATAAAGGAATGATGCTGTGAAATAAAAGAGCTCTAAGCAGTCACTTTTATTCTCATATGCTACTAAAAATGAAGGAGTAAAAAAAATTACATTATTAAGTGAATCATACTAATGAAAAAGTTCAGAATATTCTTAAAAAATGGAATCAAGAAAAAATAGTTCAATAAATTTACTTTTTAAAAAGCATCTATGAAACTTTTCAGATGAGTTGATATTTCTAATTTTTATCTAATCTTAATTTCTCTTTTATAAGGCTAAATTATCCTGCTATCAAAAGTTTTATTCAAGGAATCTTTCTTCATAGTATGTTTTATAATGTTCTGTCATGAAGAAAGTAAAGGGTAATAAAGACTGTAATACTTATTTTTGTAAAACTATAACACAATACGATTTGCAACCCTCCTCTAGTTAATATTTTGAAAGACTTTCAATCTTTTGCAGGAAATTTTTCCATAATGTTAGAAAGGATGAAAAGAATATATACAAATTTGGTATTTGAGTTAAACTTCTTGTATTTAAATATAAAAACATATGAAATGTTTTTCGTCTTATTCTCATTCTAGTTAACGTCGCCTATAATCAATTAAATAAATGGAAATAATCAAGGGAAAATTGTACTTTTATTTTCCTATCACCCACCTTTAACAGCTTCTTAAATCAATTCTTATGGCTTCAAATTCCAGGCAGATTAATCTGCCAAAAGGGGCCATAAAGGAACAGAAGGTAAAAAATTAAATGTCTTTTAATTTTGAAAGAATCTTTAATCCCTTTAATCTCTTTTAATATTTTATGATTCATGAGATTAAAACACGTTTTTAATGACTAAACTACGGTATAAATTAGAAAATTGATGAATGGAATTACGGGAATCAATGTATCATATAAAGTATAGCCTCCTCTCACAAAATAGTCTGTTGTTAATAGATATTGCGACACCAAGAAAGATTTGTCGCATGTGACCTGAAATTGGCAGGTGGGTAGTTTATCATGGCAAATGCAAATAATCTCAGCTGAATTTGCAAATATGATACGCTCGCATACAAGCTTAAAATTTGGACTAGGGGGATATGATAGAAGGCCTCAAAACAAATCCCAAACATTTTATCAGTGAATTCAATTGGCATGGCTCTGTAGTACGTAAACATGCCTCGCGCCAAATGAGACAATGTTTTGGAATCTTGGCAGAGTTTGAGAGTGGAAGAATTATTGAGTTAAGAGAAGATCGTTTGTCGTATCGTGATATCATTCCCGTGTTGGGCAAAACGGTGATACAATTATGCGTACTTGGAGACAATGGACACGAGACGGTTCTGTGTATCGTCGTGAGAGATGTCCTTCAAAAATGTGTTGAATAAATGCGTGAGTCTGTAAAAACGAAAGAGCTTTAAGAAGACACATATTTTATTCTGAAATGCAACTCCAAATGCAGGAGTAAAAAAAATGAAGCACAAATGGCTATATCAGAAAGGGATGGCAGGTACTACCTACGCATGGTGGGGATGAATTTGAAAGAGATGTCCACAACGTTGTCACAGAATGTATGATAATGACACATCAAGACATGTCTACAAGCATTGTTTGATGACGTGTAGAAAGGATTCGTAGCTCGGAGTCCGTTACAGCGATCCTTTAAACCTGTACCATAGACGTCGGAGCTAAAAGCCAAGACTCTGTAAACGGGGAGAATCGTGTTTACTGACTAGTCTAGATTCAATCACCAGAACCATGACGGTCAGATTCTTGTTCGCAGATACAGTGGCGATGATATCTGGAAGGGTGCATGTATAGAATAGTATTACTCTTACTTCTGGCGTAATGGTTTGGGATGCTATTTAATTTCATTACCTCTCACTGGATACGGACCGCAGGTATTATGAACAGTCAGGGCTACATTAGTAGAGAGGCCTTAGAAGTAGAAATCTTACCCCTCTTACAGACCCTCCCTAGAATTACTTTTAACAGGATAATGTTCATCCTTATGTGGCCCTAATTGTCCTAAATTCTTCTGTGACCAAGTACCGCTTCATCCTTGACCTGCCTGTTCGCCTGCTTTATCCCCCATACAACAGGTGAGGCATATGATTGCTCAAAAATTGGTTGCAGTCACAAGTGAAAATTGAGTATGCATGTTAAATTTGCGTGACATTGCGTGAAATTTGCTTAAAATATGGCGTGTTAAATTTACAGACAGCTATCTAGAAACCTTTATCTCTCAGTGCCATGCCATGTGCAAGTGGTTTACAAGAAATAAAGGTTCTCCAATAGTCTGATCTCAAAGTTCTGATTGTAAAATATTCCTTTAACTACAGATATATAATTCAATCATTTATATATCATACCACATGTCATCACGCCAAAAAATTCATTGCTGTATAGCTCCAAGACTTTGTTGATGTTGCAATTTCAATGAGCAGCAGTGTAAATATGAAACTAGAAATTTTATATAAAACTCAGGCTTGTTTTAAGCTTACAGTTCAATAGTTAATGAAAGTATGTACTTGTTTATCTAATAAAACTGAATTCCCGGTAGTATTTATTGTGAAATGTTACACAATCAAAACATAACGTATGTTCTCATCTATACCTTTTAGATTCAAGTCAAGCATTGCATGAAATAATCAGTTTTCATTCAAAGAATGTGAGACATGAGTACGAGAGATATTAATGCATATGGAAGAGAAATTCAACAGAATTCGAAAAAGCATTTTTCTTGTAATCTGTATAATAAACCAATTATAAAAGTATTATCATTAAACTCAACACGCGACCATACTATATAACCACTTTATTAGCGATACAAGCAATTTCCAACATAAAAGAAACATTTTGACTACTTTCTTTTATTAGATCAATCTGATTGGTTTATGTAGCGAACCGTAGAAATTTCATGATCTATATTTGTAGCATTCGACTCTAATTCTATAAATTCCGATTTCCCGCTTGTTTACGTGCTTAGGTATGAAGAGTCAAATAGGAGAGCACTACACATTCCACTTGCATACACGCGTGCCCAGTAGCAAATCAGTATTGGTCAAATATTGGGAATTTCGGAGCTAGATATTAGCCGAATACTGCCGGTTGTATTTCACTATTATTGGCGAGTTCACATTTCCAAAATAATGTGCACAATCGCCATTTGCAGGCCTCGGTAAGGAATATCTTCTCGTTCCACTAGTTCACAATAGTTTTATTAAAGTAAACATTTAAATATTTTTAAGCAAGCAGAATGTATTAAATAGAAAATTCATAAAAGAAAATTGTTTTAACGTCCTTGAAATTTATTTAATGTCTCTATTTAATGTTCCTTTTTTGAGAATACACAGAATAAAAGCCTTCAATTATTAAAATTTCTACCTATTTCTTAAATCAAGATTTAAACACGACGCTTTCAGGATAATCTTAATATAATTTTGTGAGGTAACTTTTTGAAGACACTTGAAGAACAGTTGTTGTGAAAGAAACTAATATTTATACATATCTGTGACTTATTTGGTTGGTTGGTTTGGAGCGCAACGGTCACTTTTTGCTATACGAGGGTTAATTAGACCGGGACCTACCGTTTAAGCCGATTCCGAACGGCTACAAAACATCCATACCACAGTGAGACTCGAACCCACAGGATCTGAACCGAATGCCAGCGCCTTAGCCATTCGGCCATCGCCTGGCGTGTGAATTATTGGATCATGCAGGAAGTGACATGAGTGAGGGGGATGAGCTGATAGTATTATAACATTAATTATTGCATTTTACTGAGTGATTAGAGGAGAAAGATACTATAAAACATCTAGCATTTTTAACATAAAATTATGTCTAGTTCTATCGTGAATTCGATAGAAATTTATTTGGATTACAAAAGCAAAAAGAAGCCGTACTTAATTACTTGTCTAAATTTACATTCTGAGAGAATAAAAAAAAGCACCTTGATTTTAAAAATAAACCAGTTTTGTCGAATTTCAGTTAGTAAATACTGTATAGATATGTGCAAATAGTTGGATTTTAGTACCAATGAACAATCACGACTATCTACAACCGAACAGTATTTGAGACGCACATTAGTCAAGTATGAGAAGCACTTCATCTTCGCTGCAGCAACTGAAACATCTGAGACAGTAATTCCATCAAACATGGATAAAAAACCCTCGAAGATGCCGTATTCTGGCATAGAGGCTGAATGCTTTTTCAGACATCACTCGCTACCTGGGTTGAAGTAATGTGACTGTCTGTGTTGTTGGCACCACAGTGGATCTGAAAAGGCCAATGAAATGACAACACCGGTGTCTCCCGCCATAGTGCAAGCAATGACAAATGCATCAATACATTCTCTGAATGCCTTTCACTAAAAAAACTGACTCCTCCACACCAAACAAGGTTAAACAGGTTACTTATAAAGCAGCCCCCCCCCAGGTAAAACTTTATAACAGTAATAATAAATAACTGCACGAGCGACTAGTTCAAACTACAGATATTTTCAATGCTTGATACAAATTTATTTATGCCAAGCTTCTTTGATAGAGTCTTTTAGTTACACTCCCCCTCCCCTAAGATTTCACCGTGATTCTCCTGGGGGTCGCGGCCCCTGAGTTGAGAAACGCTGTTACAAAGCGGTGACTCAACGTTTTATAAACGCTTATGATTCATGTCTCGACACTAAAGCACCGTTTTTAGTGATGCGTCAAACTCACTTTATCGTTAGCATAACTTATAACTTCCTGCAGGGGTTGTGGCGGCCCTGTGGTACAGCACGCTGGTTTTCGGTGCTGAGGGTGCTCGGATCGAATCCCGGCGTTGCGCACGAAAAATGCCTTCGTCTCTGTCATCCCTTCAAAGGGGGCAATGCTGTCTGCCTGTATGGTGCCCCCAAAATAAAATGAACAGTAAACTGCGGCGTTGTATTGGCGAATGTTTAACGACAAGTGTCTCCGCATTGGTTAAAATAAATAAGTACAATAACTTCCTATAATGGAAACTGGGAAAAAGTATTCTATACAGCAACCTTTTATTCGATTCTGAAACTCATGTTTTTTTCGTTCAGAAGAAATTTTGCTACGTATAAAAAAATAAAAAAGAGCTTTAAACTATAAATCTAAACATTCAAAAGAAACTATCTCATAAACTACAATCATACATTTATCACGTGAGTTACAATTGTAATGTAAAACTAACGACTGGTTTAAGAGCTTATAATTAAATGTTCCTATAGTCTGCTAAAAGATGATGCTTTTAACTTAAATATTGTTATATAGCAGACCTTTTCATTGCAAGTTTATATTACATTAATTTATTCTAATTATAATTTTCAGTTATATAAATAAAATATGTGTGTATGTATGCATACAGTAAAATATTTTGTCTTATGTACCCGTGTGTATCCGTATATACGTAAATGAAATATATGAAGAATTTTCTGGGTAAGGTAAAGTGAAAGAAATGTTGAAATTGAGGAAGTGTTCATAAAAATAATTCTTAATTAATTTAAACAGAATATATTGCCAATGTAATCTTGTTACTTTGAGTAAACCCCTTGAGTGTGTAAGAATAGATTCCTTATTTAATGTAAATGACTCCCTTCCTATTATTGAAGTGTATATTGATGATATTAGAGTTAAGTGTTTAATTGATACAGGGGCGTCGGTTAATTTAATAAATAATTTGGTCATTGATAAATGTGTAAAGAAAGGTTATGATATCCAACAGTCGGATTGTGCTTTGAGAGTTTTAGGTATTACCAACGACCAAATAATTATTACCAAAATGGTTAATTTGACACTAAAATTTAAGAGAGAGAAAATTAATGTACAGTTTTATGTAGACAACAACAACTCTAAATTAAATTATGATGCTATTTTAGGACTACAGTTTCTGATTCAAAATAATGTGAAAATTGACTGTCAGGAAAAGAATATCCAAAATAATAAATTTAATATGGCTTGGTTAAATGTAAAAGATAGAAGCAGGGTAAATGTAAATGATAATTATGAATGCAATTTGATTAATGATAGTACTAATAAAAAAGATAATAAATTTCAAGGTAATTATAACAGTCAACATTATGTATCTAAATTTAAAACCCAGAGAAATAACAACCAAACCAAAAGTAGACCCTATTAAAATAAGTACAGAGGTACTGATGTTACTCAATTCAAACAAAATGCAAACAATAATGTTTATGATAATCACAATCAAACAATTACTAAATCTCCCTATAAAAAGCAAGCTAAACTAAAGAAAGGTCATTTAGAGAACAATTCAGAAGTAGAAACTGTAAATAAGAATCTTAAAAATGTTGAAATTAAAGATAAATCTAATAATAGTAATGATAATATGCATCAAAATACAGATAAAAGTACTTGTAAAATTTCTAGGGATATTCAAGTAACTAACGTAACTACTAATGATAATTTATGGGTAAGGATATGAATAAAATTCAGTATGAGCACATACAGTTTCATACAGTGTGATAGGGCGAACATTAATGAAGCATATTATGTCTCCTAGGTCAGAACTTTTAGTATGGGTGCATACAGGAAACAAAATGGTAGATTCAGATACTGTTTTAATTCAACCATCAAGACACTCTCTAGCCAATCTATGGGTGGTTTCAAATTCAGTGAATGATAATAATAATGGGAATAAATATTTAGTTAAGGTAGCCAATTTTTCAGATGAGGATTTACATATAAACAAAAATACAAGATTAGTTAGTGTAGAACCAATTGTAGTGAGTAGAATGGAAGAGGCAAAAGTTAATGTGATAGGAGAAAAATCAATAGATGAAGATCTTGAATTATTTGGGGGACAATTTGATTTGGCACATATACAGAATGAGGAGCAGAAATCTAAGCTGTAGTTCTTTTGCATAAACATTCGGATGTCTTTGCAGATTCAGTACAGAAAATGACTGGCTGTAACACTGTTTCCCATAGAATATATTTATCTGATGAAGTACCAATTAGGCAAAAACCTTACAGGACTCCTCATGCATTAAAAGATGAATTAAAAACACAAATCAATCAGTTACTAGATGCAGGTATAATTTCTGTCAGTGATTCTCCTTATGCTTCTCCAATAATTTTAGTTAAGAAGAAAAACAATTCTTATCGGTTAGTTTGTGATTATAGAAAGTTAAATGTGAAAACCCAACCTCTTCTATTTCCTTTACCATTAATCGCAGATTTATTAGACTCTTTACATGGGGCTAAATTTTATTCATCTCTCGATTTGTGCTCAGGCTATTGGCAGATGAACTTAAATCCTGCAGACAGATACAAGACTGCCTTCTGCACTGATTTTGGTTTATATCAGTGGAATAGGTTACCACAAGGTTTGAAGAATGCTGCCTCCTCTTTCTAGAGATTGTTAGGAATTGTTTTCGCAGGTTTAAAAGAATGGAATATTAACACTTATTTGGATGATTTAGTAATTGCTTCAGAAACCTTTGAGGAACACTTAGATAAATTAGATATGGTTTTTAAACGTCTAGGTAAACATAATTTAAAAGTCAATCCTGCAAAATGTCAATTAGTTAAGGATAAAATTGTGTATTTAGGTTTCCAGGTAGTAGATGGCAAAATTCTGCCCGATTCACGTAATGTGGAAGCTGTGAGGAATTTTCCTATACCCAAGAATAAAAAGCAAGTTAGATCATTTTTAGGCCTTTGCAATTTCTATCGAAAATTTATTAAAAATTTTGCTCATATTGCCATAACTTTAACAAATTTAACTAAACAGAAAGTCACTTTTGAATGAGGGGATGTAGCTGATTTAGCGTTTAATGAACTTAAAGAGAATTTAGTATCTTATCCTTGTTTAATGTTACCAGATGTAAAAGAAAATTTAGTTTTAAATACTGATGCTTCGGGTTATGCAATTGGTGCTGTACTAGTCAAAAAGGAGAGGATGGTATGAATCACCCAGTGGCATATGCAAGCAGACGACTTAATGATGCTGAAACAAGGTATAGTGTATTCGAGAGGGAAACGTTAATGGTAGTTTGGGCTATTAATTATTTCAGGCAGTACTTATATGGTAGAAAGTTTAAATTGTTTTAGGACCAGAAAGCTCTTTCTTATGCACTCAAGCTCAAAGATAGCGGTCGTGTTGCTAGATGGGTGTTAGCTCTTCAGAATTATGATTTTGATAATGAACATGTACCTGGGAAGAGCAATGTACCGGCTGATGTTTTGTCGCGGTTAGTTAATGTAGCTACAGTCCAAGAAGTTGAGACAAAAATTAACCCTTTTCCTACTAATAGACTTAAATTAATGCAACAGACTGATAGTAAATGTAAAAATTTAATTGATCAATTAAAGACTGTTTCAGAATTAAATATTAAAGGTAATACTTACTTTTTAAAAGACTATATTTTATATTGCATCCCAAAATATAATAAGTCAAAATTTAACATAGAAAAACTATTTGTTCCCAAAACTTTAATATCAGAGGTACTTACTCTTGCCCACGACAACATAACTTCAGCACACCCAGGTTTTAAGAGAACATTATATCGAGTGAAACAAAATTACTTTTGGCCAGGGATGTATAGACACATTCAAAATTATGTTTTATCCTGTGTATCGTGTCTTGAACGGAGATGTTTTAAAAGCAAACAAAAGTCTCCATTACAACGTATTCAAATAACTAGTAGACCTTTTGAAAGAATAGGTATGGATGCCGTTGGTCCTCTACCAATCACTGAGGCAGGGAATAGATACATTCTGGTCATTAGCGATTATTTTACAAGGTGGGTTGAGGCTTACCCAGTCACTGACATTAAGACGGAAACAGTAACAGCTACATTAGAAAAATTCATTTTCACGCATGGTATACCTGAACATATGATAACAGACAGGGGATCTTTATTTTTAGCTCATAGTATTCAAAAAGTATACGAAAAGTTAGGGATAAATAAACATTTTTCTTCAAGTTATCATCCTAGCACTGATGGTGTTGTGGAAAGGGTTAATGCTACCATCATTAGCTCACTTAAACATCTGGTTGACTCCACTGAAAATGAGTGCGATAGGTACCTTCATTTTGCTGTTCTAGCTCACAGGACTGCTTTTCATTCAGCCATACAAGATACACCCGCACATCTGGTGTATGGTAGGGACCTTACTTTGCCGTTAACCCTTCTCACATCGCCATCTGTTAGATCATATGCAGATCAACGAGATTTAGCAGAAGGTTTAACAATTAGAATGCAGGAAGCTTTTAAAACAGTAAAACGAAAACTTAATTATAGCAGCCAAGAAACAAGAGAGTTATCGTTTAAAACATTATAAAGACAAGAATATAAAAGTAGGCGATTTAGTTATGTTATTTACCCCAGCCACTAAGATTGGAAATCAAAAAAGTTCACTAAATTCAATAGGGGCACATATAGAGTAAAGGAACAAGCTAGTCCTGTTAATTATAAAATTGTTAATATTAATTCTCCCAGTGATGAACAGGTGGTACATGTAGATAGATTAACCTTAATTCCAGATAATTTTTCCTTCTTTAACAGTCCCAGAAGAAACAACTACCCCTCCCTCCCCTAAAGTAAATGTTAACAATCATGATGAATCTCAGTTCAATTATATTGATGATCAAATAACTATGCCTTTCTGCCCATCCCTTACGCGTAGACCAAATTATCAATATATTATTCCCAACTTTTCTATATCGAATAATCAAACCCAAAGCAATGTTGTTAATAGTCAAAATGGACCAGCTTCTTCCTATGCTCTAGATGATATTGAAATATCTGATGTTAGTTTCCTAGATAATAATAGTGATTTTAGTAATGATTCAGTGGTTCAGGATACACATGTAAATGATAATTTGCAGTCTAATTTTAACTCGAGAAATAATAATTTGACTCCCAAATTGTGACACGTAGTAAAAATACAAAGTCCACTGGCAAATGCAATTATAATTTAACGCCCAGGGACAGTAATGGTTTTGTGAAGAAGGTTAATAACAAAAAATGAAATTGTGATTTTGTATTGAGTATATCTTTTTTATGTAGAATTTTTTTTTTGGTGTTTAATAATTATAGTCAACATTTAGAGTACAGTGTGTTTATTACTTTGCATTTTTATATAGGGAATGTTGTTTGTACATCTATGGTGTATTTTTTGACTTGTATTTTGAAAGACTTGTAACAGTTTTTGATGTATAAAACTCAGATACAAGTGTGAGAACAATCAAATGTGAAAGAAAAAAAAGTCCTTAGGTTCAACAATTTTATAGACTTTCAACAGTCAATAAGGCCCCATGGACTTGTTTGTGAACCGCTTTGGTCTTCTCTGTGTCACGGCTCCCACTCATAAATTTTTAACCAACGTTTATCGTCAACAATATTGATGGAGGGCCATCAGGATGGAGGGTCTCATCTTCATATCTTCAACCTGGCCAGGAGTAGACACATCCGCTGGCGGAGACATCTACGGAAGTGTGTAGAGGAGAGATGCCAATCCAATGTCAACAGTTAGTGCCTCATCAGACATCATGCCACGTAACATCTCATAACGATTCATTAATGGTGAACTGCAGCTGCAACATTTCACGAGATAGAGTGGGGTGCCGGGGTGCAGGGAGTGATCGATGGTGCAATCACATCAACTCACGTCTGAGAAAAAAAAAATCTCTGACGTAACATTGAACACTACTGATCACAGTGTTCATAATATCTGTGCCTGAACATCGTATACTGGAAGAACTAAGTGGAGTGAATTAGTGTTTAGGACTTTAAACTCAAAAAGAGAACTATTTTGCCGCAAAGTATTTCATTTTTTGTGAAAGAAGAAGGTTGTTGTGCAAAGTTTCATATATTTTATACATTTATTTACATTTTTTTTATCGAAGTTAGGTAGTGTGCTTATGTCTTGGTCCATCATAGGCTCATGCAATTTTTGGGACTCAAGTACTATAGTGTGTTAAGAGTGTATCGTATTTGTTGATTCTTAACTTTTATAAGTTTTTTTTTGGTGGTGATTTTATGTTTTGGCTCAGCAGACAATCACGAATTATTTTGTAGCCAAACAAATTTATTTTGCTTGTTGTGTGTGGGTGCTTCAGTTATTGTTTTTTATATACTTTTGATTCCTTGAATTTTTTTGATTATATATATGTGTATACAATGGTTGTTCTCATTAGTAGTAGGTATATGTGATCCTGTATAAGTTGATGAAAATTTTTTGCGACAAAAAATTTTGTCCATCAGGGGGAAGTAATAATGTTGTGCTGACATTTAAAGTTTTAAATATGAAATTAAATTAGTGTAATGACATTTAAAAGTTTAAGATATGAAATTATTATTAGTATGATATAGGTGGCTGGTATATTATATTTTTTTTATTGAATGATGAACCTTTGTTTCAAATAATAGAAAACTAAATATTTTTTAAAGTTTCTACTCCTTTTCCGTTTCAACCCTGTCCCTTCCAGCTATGGGTAATTCAATACTTTCAGCAGTGCCATTTTGTCGTGAATCCGTGAACTCTCCCATGATCTCAGGAATTAGAACACCAGAACATCGGAATTTTAATGCTTTTAGCAAATCCCTGACTCCCCAGAAAAGACCACCGAAGATCGGACATTCCGCGAAAGAGGGGGAAACCATCTTGTTTACGTCTGCAAGGATACAAACAGAGGCTCGGCGAGACTCCCCAATAGGAGAAGGAGAAGGAAGAACTACTTTTTCCGTCGCGGATGTTTCGAGTGGAAAAGTGGCTCCAGAGTTCACGGGGAAAAAAGTCGGAGAGAGAGAGAGAGATTTTTACCTTCAGAGAGCAGAGTCGTTCCCCTGACGCCTTGATTGAGAAAGATGCGTTCCTGCAAGATGACGGAGGACTTGAATTTGCCAAGAGGCCTATAACTTCTTTAATATGGGCATGCCCTCCTATAAACTCCCCTAAACTTTAATCTTTCCTTATGGCCTTTCTTTCCTATTTCATTTCTTTATTATTTTTTTAGACTGCAGTCATTAAACCGGTAATATGCATTTTATTTGATTTTTTATTAAAGTTTTAAATCAAGTTTTTTTTTAATTTAATTTTTTTTTGGGGGGGTGGGGGTTCTAACCAGCCACCAACTAATTTTTTTCTTATTTCGTTATGTTTTTAATTCATTATGAAAATATATGTGTGTCATCGGGGAATTGTGCCTCTTACTTGTCAAGTTTTAAATTTTGTTTGAGATTACGATATGAGTAATAGGAAGTTAAAGTTTAAATAAAATTTGTGTTTTACCCCTAAGCTTGTGTCTCGTCGTCAATTCTTTATTGAAGAGTAAGTTTTAGTTATTTCTTTTTTTTTTTGATTAATTACAGAATCGTTAAAGTACTCGCTACTCCCTTTAGAACCTGGTTAATGCGGCTAAAATTAAATTCCTTTTTTTTTTGAGGTTTTCACAACGCGCCTCAATCTAACGTTAATCCTTAAGACATACTAAATTCATTTAAATTAATAATCTATACTTTAAAACATCAGTTAAAATTAATAAAAAACAATATAAATACAGTTACGACAGTCTTCAAAAAGCCATCAGAATGATGTAGTTTTCTTGTAATCCATGCAAATGCAAAACGCTTCCTTTTAAATTTTTCACAAGGAGCACATATTCTCTCTTTTACACCATATTCCCTCCTTTTTTATATCAGTTTCCGTTAACAGAAAACCTTTTCTCCTCCATAAACTCGATAAAAATGCAATTTCCCTGGTATTTTTGTTTTGAAGTTACAAGAACAGCGGCTTTAAACGCACCATATAAAAATCCCGTCTTTAAAGTTTTAAATTGGAGAATCCCTCTATTTTATCCCTCTTGAAATAAACCGTAGATTAATTTATAAATGCTAAGAAATTTTACAAACTAGCAATATCATCAAAGATATTGTTAAAATATAATCTAACAAACAATAGTTTGTAATACCTAGTCTCGACAGTTCATTTTCTGGCAAAAGTTGTTTAAAAAAATCATTCATAAAACTTTAAAAATATTAATTTCAGCATATTAAATTATAAATTAAAATAAATACTTATCGCCTAATATAAAGTCTTCAATCAGTTTTACAGCATCTTGCGAGCAGTTTCGGGATTTAATTATCACTATGTCTATAACCTGAAAGACAAACACCAGCGTCAACTAACCTTTTTTAAAAGATATTTACTGACGGTATGGAAGCAATTTAAAAGCTGAAATTTAGGTCGAAGACATAGCTGAGGGACTTTCTACTGCGATATCAAAATTTGAGATAAAATAAATTACTGAAACTGAAAGGCGACGTGCGAAGCATAGAAACGTCAGACTGAAAAGAATGTGTGACATTTTTCAAGGTATAACGTACCCTCTGAATATATGAGGCTCTAGAAGAGCTTGTAAGAGTCTCGAGTTGCGTAAGGTAGTATGTCAAAATACGCCTAATGTGACAATGATAAAAAAATGTATCAGCTGCATTCAGATAAATATTTTGAAAATTATTTCAGGCTAACCTTACGTTATTTATCAAATGCTAACTACATGAGGGAAATTTTGAATTGAAACTTTACTTCCAAAGTATTACCATATTTATTTTTAAGATGTCACACATGTGTCCATATTGGATTTATATGGCTTAAAAAGTGCATGGAACAAAGTGTGTCATAAAGTATTCTAACAATTATGACTTTCTTCTGTTGTGAAGTCAACCTAAATAAAGTTAGATTTCAGTTTCTTGATTCTAATTTCTCTAATACTATGTTCAATATCATAACCTCATGTTCAATAGCATAACAGAGAGACTAGGAACTGACCTTTATATAGGAATTGGAATTTGGTGTGTGTGGTTCTGTAAGTGACCGGTATTCAAGCGAAGCAGTTAATATTTCCTTAACTGAATATTTTATTTTTGAATTTTTATATGGGGCTTTAAATTTATTTTCGAGTATTTTCAGAACAAAATTTCCTATATTATTAAATTTTTTCACGTTAATAGACTGGTAAAGTATAACATACACAAAAGAGCAAAAATGTGTTGAGTTCCATGCACGAAATTTAAAATCAGGTATTTGGTATATACGTGACTTATAGGAAAATTTCAACAACCTGCCATTGAGATAAGAAGAAAATAGCTGCTTTAAGTTTAAAAAAAACTAATAGCTAATTTAGAATTGGAAATTACATCCTTTCTTTTGATAAATTCATCGCATTATCTAAAAACACATACATTACTGTTTCAATCCTTATTTATATATGATGCTGTCAAGAACCATGTATTTTAACCCAATAAAAAATTTATAATATTTGTAATATTTAATATCTTTTACTTCTTCGCCGCAAGTACCTCCGCATTGAAAAAATAATAAATAAATAAATAAAAATCTTTTACTTTATACTCATATATCCCTTGAAATCGAGCAAAGTTGAATAACTTTAGTTAAGTTAACTATTACAAAATTACATTTAATAAAAGGTTTAAATAGCTGAACTATAAATCATTATTTATCATATTCTCATATAGGCATCTAAATAAAACTCAAGAAATAGCTCATTTTATCCTTTGTTTGCAAAAATGGAAGCCGGCGACACTGAATTCCCTTCTTCTCCATTCCCCCCAAAATAATAATATCTATTCTTTAATATAGTTCCCCAGAGTTTCCTAATATGCATTATTTTTCATATTCCCGTCCTGAAATGCGCTTTTTATATTTATTTTCTTCACTGAGATATCATCGACTATTTTCAGAGATCGTTCCCGTAGTAAATTAACTCAAGACTATTATTGCCAGTATCGAATTGCCGGGCACGTATCTTCAGGCAACCAATTTCATATTTAATGCGACTTTTCATTCTGACTGCAATGGAATAGCATTCCAAACATATGAAACGATTAATTTTCCAAATAAAGATCTTGCTAATACTTAAACATTATTTACATTTGAAAAGAATTCTGAGTAGGTTCGATGAAGTTTATTCAAATAGATGCCTTAATAAATCAAGAGCTGTAATGTGTTTCATCTACAAAGGAATCTAATATCTAATGAGTACTATGTAGGATTAATCATTGATTTATAACACACTTTCAAAGACTGAATACATTTTATGAATATTTACGTAATTCATGGCCGTTAAGTGACGTCGAGAGCTATTAATTGGTGGTTTTTACGCAATTTAAAAATTAATTCAATCTAAACCTTTATTTGTTTATCTGTAGGGTTTAGATTCACGCCAAAAGGATGCCACAATAATAATAATCTAGTTTACCGTTGGGGGTTTAATTTTATTAAAAGTACTGATGCTTCTATAGTAGACTGGTTGGTTGATTTTGGAAAGCTATGGTCATACTTCGCTAGACGAGAGCTAAACAGACTAGGATTTACAGTTTAAAGCCAATTCCAAACGGTTCTAAATACCCATGCTAATCCCGGATCTTGCACCCTCAAATTCTGGTGCCAAAGGCTAGTGTCATAAATATTCGGCTTTCATACGACTCTAATATTTTACAGCGTAAAATATTAGAGTCGTATTATTATTCGTATTATTAAAAATTATGAATCCTTTAACCTGTTAGAGTATTTAGAAAGGATTTTTTAGAAATGTGTCTGTGTGTGGAGAAACATGTTTCTCTTTCCTCTAATCTTGTCATTGCTGAATTAGGAATAATTATTATAAGAGGTCATTTCATTTAGTGTATTTAAGTCAGGAGTAATTTTCATGATGAGAAAATCATGCTCTCATGTTAAGTTATTGCATTCAGCCTTATACAATCTTTGTGAGACGAAATTAGTTTGGTCTTCCATATTGAAAGATAACACCTACTATTTCCCATGCTAATTAAGTGTCGGTTGTCATTATCATTGTCACTTTTGCATGGTATTTTTCAGAAGCAACAAATTTCAAGAGTACCTATGCATAGAATTCTCCGTTCCTAAGTTTTTGAAGAAGACTCACTGATATTCTTATTCGTGGAACTTTATTTGACACGAATCATTCTGAGCAAACTCAGAATGCAAAAAAAAGGTCAGAACATACGTACAATATTCCTAAACTGGGGGAAATTCACTCAAGGAGCTGTCATTTTCAAGTACCAGGAGAATTTGAAAATATTCAATGTGTGATATTTTTTTCTCTACAGCGGCATTTTCGATTAAATGGAATGTTTTCATAAACAAAACAAACAAACAAAAATTATCCTTGAATTTTTCCAAAATCTCAATACAATCATAAAATCTAATTTTTGTAATGATTATTTTAACGAGTAATTAAAATATTAATATTTTTATCCCCCCCCCCCTGTGGCAACTATTCCAAAACTTTCCTCGAACATTTCTCAATGGGTCTTTCCCATCGTACAAGGATATTAAAGCGATCCGGGTATTGTGTAATCGTGGGTCGCATTCTGCGATATTGAAGAGCGCACGTCGTGCTCCTTTCCATTACAGCCTGGTCGAGACAAGAAATGCATGGGGCGTAACTTTGATTAATGATGCTGACAGCTCTTTTATTATATAGCCATTTTGTTGAGACTTCGAAATGAAAAGGATCTCAAGAGATAACGTTTATTCAAATAGATGTGGCTTTAAAGGATACCTAGATTGCGCACTTTTGTATCTCAGTATAGCTTAAAGGTGTTAATAATTTATCACGAAAGTAGAGCGAGTTCTCAAGTTAGAAGAGGTGTTTTTATCTTACGAAGTAATACATTATTAGGAGAGAGAAAAGTTTCATAGTTCTTAACTTATTTCAAAGTTTTACGAACTGCCTCTAAGATTCATTTGGGGCTCTTTATAGTGCAATATTACGAACACTAAACTGCCCTTAACAATTTTTCCTGACGAATCTCTCTAATAGAAAAGTTTTATTTAAAGACATCTAAAGGTTTTATGTGTTATACGATGTTTAAATGCATGTAAAACAATTCATCTTTTTTGTAAACAAGGAAAATTTTTTTTGAATTTTTTAATTTAGAATTTATGTAAATTAGCAGTTAAATAGAACATTTATGAGAATGATAATTCATATTTGTTGGCAAGTAATATTTTTTAATCAACATAAAATTTCCATAATAATGGCAGTATTTACGAATTTAACTAAAGTGCACTCAGAATACTATAGTTAAAAGAACAGTAATTTGGATCTTAAGTTGGGGAAGTTGGGGAAAAGGTATGTTATTTGAATCTTCGGTGATTTGACCGGAGTCGCTACTTCGACGGCTACACCGATTTATACTTTCCTGAAAAAACCTACAAAAGGTTGGAATGAGACACGCTCGACACCTATTAATATAACAAATATTTATTAACAGCGAGCTAAAATGCTCGTATCGAACCGAGACATACAGCTCACCAACACAGGTGACAGCTAATGGGAGAGTGTGTATGACAGAGTCTGTTGGATTGCGCTGGTCGCGGGCTTGCTTCCTATTGGTCACCTTCGCCGGCGGTTGCCGTTAATGTCCCGATGCCGTTTGCGGGTGACCATGGAGTACGCTCGTGTGTTGCCGCAGTACCCCCCTTCCAGTGTCAACGCTCGTGACAAATCTGGCAGGGAATCTGACCGGTCGACCGGAACGTGTCTGCTTTGCCCCTCCTGTGGTCTCCGCTGCAGGTCTTGCTTCTGGTGTTGTCGGGCTGGTCTCGTGCGGCTTGGTTAAAGTAGCAGGAGTAGGTTGTTGAGGTTCTGCCGTCCCCAGTAGAAAAGCCGGTTTGACCCGATCTACAGAAATGACCCGTTCTTTGTCCCGGATCTGCACTTTGAGAGTCTTATCGTACTGTTGTAGCACAGGGTAAGGTCAATCATATGGTGGTGTTAATGGCGGTTTGACGTGGTCCAGCCTCACAAAGACGTGTGTGCAGGTTGAAAGTGTTTGTGGCACGAAAGTCCGTTTGTTGCCGTGGTGACTCGTGGGTTGTGGTCCCACAGCCTGCATCACTGAGCGAAGCTCGCTCAAGAATGTAGCTAGGTTCACGTTGTCTTTCCCTGTATGTAAAAATTCCCCTGGAAGACGTAGCGTTGTGCCGTATACAAGTTCAGCCATTGTCGCTCCCAAGTCCTCTCTGAGCACCGAACGTAAACCTAAAAGAACGGTTGGCAAGTTCTCCGTCCAGCGTTCGTTCAGACAAGCCTTTAACGCTGCCTTTAAAGGCCTGTGAACATTTTCAATAAGACCATTGATCCTGGGATGGAACGGAGTAGTATGGATGTGTTCTATCCCTAACAATTTAGACAATGTTTTAAAGAGCTGGGACTCAAATTGTCGTCCCTGGTCGGTAGTAATGGTGTTCGGTGTGCCAAACCGTGCAATCCATTGTGCGTAAAATAATTTCGCAACTGTATCCGCGGTAATGTCCGTCAATGGCACAGTCTCAATCCAGCGGGTAAATCTGTCAATCATCGTGAGTAGATATTGACAGTTATTTGACGTTGGTAGCGGTCCCGCGAGATCGAGGTGAATGTGATCAAATCGCCTGTCCGGGACAGTAATCTTACTAACCGGACTAACTGTGTGGCGGTGTATTTTGGCCCGTTGGCACGGTATGCACGCCTTGGACCTCTTTCGTGCGTCCTTAGCGATCGCGGTCCAGATAAATCGGCTAGTTATGAGTTTAACCGTGGCGTTGATACCGGGGTGCGATCAATTATGGACTGTGTCGAAAGCGAGGCGTCTGAAATCGAGAGGAATATATGGTCTAACTTTTGATGTTGAGACGTCACAATATAAGGGTGTCTCACATCCTAGGATTGTCATTAGTTTGAGACTTAAAGGAGGATTTTTGAGGAGTTCCTGAAGTTCGGAATCTTCCTGCTGAGCTTGTGCGATAATTCTGTAATCTAGTCTTTCTGGAAAACTGATTGTTTCGATGCGTGACAACAAATCAGCAGGGGTGTTCTCTATCCCTTTAACGAATCTGATATCCGTGCTGAACTGTCCTATGTTGTCTAAGTGTCTCATCTGTCTAGGAGAGCATTTGTCCAGTTTTTCGTTAAAAGCGAAAGTTATCGGCTCATGGTCAGTGAAGATGGTGAAAGTACGCCCTTCTAACATGTGCTTGAAATGTTTGATAGCCGCGTAAATAGCGTAAAGTTCTCTATCAAACGTAGACCACTTCTGCTGTGATTGATTCAACTTCGCAGAGAAAAATGCTAAAGGCTGAGTTACTGTCTGTTTGTCCCCCAATGTAACCAACTAGTTTAACGAAGAACCTATGGCCCTATCACTGGCATCTGTGAAAAGCATCAGTTTCGCCTGTGGATTGGGGTGCACCACCAGGGTCGCTTGCGTCAGCTGTTGTTTATATTTTTGGAATGCGTCTCTCGCCTGCTGTAACCATTCGATTGGCGCGTTTTTGCTGCTTTTACCCTTTTTACCTTTAAGTAGGTCGGTAAGAGGTGTTTGAATTTGAGCGGCGTGTGGAATTGTCCGCCGATAATAATTGAGTAGCCCCAGAAAACGCCTTAGCTCGTTTAAAGTTCGGGGTTCAGTATAATGCAGAATGGGTTCTACTTTTTCGCGCATAGGCTTGATACCGTGTTGGTTGATGGTATAACCCAAAAGTGCCAGTTCGTCCACTCCTAGTACGCATTTGGAAACATTGATACGTATGCCATATGTTGTAAGTCTGTGAAAAACTGTCTCCAGATGTTGCAGATGTTCAGTTTCAGATTTACTGGCAATCAATATATCGTCCAAGTATGCAAAAACGAACTCTAACCCCTGAAAAACTTCGTTAATGAACCTTTGAAACGTTTGAGCTGCATTAGAAAGTCCGAAGGGTAAAAAGTTAAATTCAAAAAGACCAAAAGGTGTGGTTATTGCCGTTTTGTGAACGTCATCCGGATGTACCGGGATTTGGTTGTACGCTCTAATTAAGTCAATTTTCGAAAATATCACTTTGCCATACAGTTCACTGGCGAAATCAAGGATGTGTGGAAGAGGATAGCGGTCTGGAATGGTTATTTTGTTTAAAGCACGATAGTCACCTGTTGGTCGATAATCGGTACTGTTGGGTTTGGGCACTAAGTGCAAAGGATTTGACCAATTCGACTTGCTAGGGCGGCATATGCCATGATCCAGCATATACTGGAATTCCCTTTTTGCTATTACCAGCTGTTCGGGATGTAGCCTACGTGGTCTGGAATAAACTGGCTCGCCGGTGGTTTCGATTCCATGAACCGTATTGTGAGGTACCTGCTGAATTGCTGGGTACGGCTTGAGAATGTCCGGATATTTATCCACAATTTCTTAGTATCTAAAGTTTTGGGCTACTAGCGTGATTTGAGTATGCCCCTTTGATGCAGCCTGCAATTTTGTTGTTAAAGAGGTTTTAGGGTTACGTAAACATCTATTTTTTATGTCGATAAGTAACCCATAGTGATCCAGAAAATCAGCCCCTATGATCGGCTTGTTTACATTTGCCAAAACAAAAATCCATTTGAATTCCCGCCGTAAATTTAAGTCAACGTTGACTAATCGGTTTCCGTATGTGTGTATTTGTGAACCATTGGCGGAAAATAACTTTATCTCGTAAGCGTTGTAACCGAAGACTGAGGTTTGTATGGTAAAACACAAACATCACTTCCACTGTCAATGAGATAAGCTAATTGATTTTTGCGGTCGTTGATGAAAAGGCGACTGAGTTTTGTTGTGATGAAATCACAGCTGACCGCGCGATTGGACTTCACTGAAAGTTTCCCTGAGCCGAAAAATTACAAGGAGCATTGCATATTTTTGCTTGCTCTCCAAATTTGGCATGATACCAACAAATGTCCTCGCGTTCTCTACGTGGGGAGTGGTCGCGATTTCCGCGTCGTCGCCGACTACTAGAACGTGTTCTAGGCCTATCCCCCGAACGCGAACGTGTTAAGCGTCGCATCTGTTCGGTAAGTTCTGCGATTTGTTGTCGTAGTTCTAATATTTCGCTAGTACCTGCTTTCTGTGAAACCGCATAACACTGAGATGTGTTTGCGTCGGAAGATTCGGAGATTTTGTCCGCCATGATGGCAAGTTTCCCCAGAGTGTCGTCTGACACAGAAAGGATTGCTTGTGTTTGAGACGGGAGTCTCTGCAACCAAAGTGTTTTGAGCAGTTCATCGCTGAGTTTCTTTCCTGTCAATTGTTACATTTTTCGTAACAGTAATGATGGTTTATCATCCCCTAACGAGAGTTCTGAAAGTAGAGTTTTTAGCCGTTTTTGTTCTGAACCGGTAAATTCTGATATGAGCCTATCTTTAAGTGTCTTATACATGTTAGTTGCCGGTGGATTGAGGACTATGTCATTGACGTGCAGCAATATGTCTGCATCAAGGGCCGTAATAACAGCATAATATTGTGTGCTGTCCCCGGTTATACCTCTCATTTTAAATTGTGCCTCGAGGTTAACGAACCAAAGTACGGGCGATTTGTTCCAAAACGGAGGCACTTTAAGTGCAACTCTGTCGACTTCGGCAACTGGAGGTGGGGTAGACATAATTATACACTAAAGATTAGTACACCAATTATATTGTTTGAACACTAGAATTACAACAATAATAATACGAACTTAGTAGTATTTAAACACCATATGCATATATCATAGTTAAATTCAAAATATTAAAATGATTATGAGAATGAACTCGCGTTGCACACATGAAATTAATATTTATAAAGTAATTATGGTAACATATAATTATGGCAATATATATATAAACATGAGAACATAAAATACCACTGCGTTGTAAGGCTGTCTGACCGAGTAAATGAGAGGATTGGTACTCAGAGGGAATGGAAGAAAACATGCGGCTTACCGTGACGCTGAGATGTATGCCGAAATCCACCAATTATGTATCCAAAAGAGCACTCATTCCATGCTGGAACTTTGTAACACAAGAAAAATCACACATCCATGAGCTTTCGGTTTAGAGTCCTGGGTAAATATTAGCACGAAGAAAAAAAAACTTTGAAAAAAATAACTTCGTCCACTGCTTATCTGAAGCAAGAAATAGAGCAATACTGCATAACCATAGCTGTAGCGTAGATGTCAACCAGGATGCAATAAGATGTCGGTTAGCGTTGCCTCGTGTGCTGCACGTGTTCAATTTGACATGGGTCACCACTTCGGTGATTTGACCGGAGTCGCTACTTCGGCGGCCACACCGATTTATACTTTCCTGAAAAAACCTACAAAAGGTTGGAATGAGACACGCTCGACACCTATTAATATAACAAATATTTATTAACAACAGAGAGCTAAAATGCTCGTATCGAACCGAGACATACAGCTCACAGGTGACAGCTAGCGGGACATACAGCAACACAGGTGATAGCTAGCGGGAGAGTGTGTATGACAGAGTCTGTTGGATTGCGGTGGTCGAGGGCTTGCTTCCTATTGGTCACCTTCACCGGCGGTTGCTGTTAATGTCCCGATGCCGTTTGCGGGTGACCATGAAGTACGCTCGTGTGTTGCCGCAAATCTTTATAAATAGCTCTACAAAGTATAAGATACTGTCGTCAGTTTACAAATATTGGCATTTTGCTTAAACTTCTTTTCAGAGGACTGAATAGATCACAGCACGTATTTTCTTAATGATGGGGTCTAACTGGTTGATTCGAGATGGGCTAGAGTTAGATATTTCTGGTCTGAAAAACTAACTTTAATGGTTCATCCATATCCAAATCAAGACATGAAAAACTATGTATATTACAAATAATTTTCTTCCTTATTAAATTTAAGATGTTAGAAGAAACAATCTTAAAGATTCCTTGAAAGAGACTTTGAGATTCTAAATTCAGCTGATTCTCAAACAAGATAAATTATCCAATACATTCAAATTTAGAAACCTAAACTTAGCGATGAGTTGCTAGAAACAAATCTTCTCAGAACGAGCCTGAGCATATCCGAGTGACGTCATTTCCTCCGTCTTACTACGAACCCGCATAATTTTGCCCCGAAATGTTTTTTAAGATCATACGTAAAATCCTAATGTTTTTATAATTCTAGTATGAAAATCATTTAAAACATTTATGCTAGAAACAAATCTTCTCAGAACGAGCCTGAAGCATATCCGAGTGACGTCATTTCCTACGTCCTACTACGAACCTGCATTATTTTGCATCGAAAGGTTTTTTACGCTCATACGTATAATCCTAATGTTTTTATAATTCTAGTATGAAAATCATTTAAAACATTTATGTTACATTCCTACTTCTCACATCTTCTAATTGAATGTTATTTTAGTTATTAAACAATGAATTAAAAAGGATGAAATAAATACACTAATTTTCTAAAATATTTTTTCTCTTACACAAAAAGAAGTTCCCATAAAAAATATATATTGTTTCCTTTTAAAAAGCTTCCAAGATTAAGTATTATTAAGTAGTTTTTAAGCTTCTTTTTTATAGAATGTTTTGATAGGAACAATAAATTAAATACCTCAACTTATATCCTAGATAATTAAAAATGGTGAACCCCTCCCAAACTCAAAATATTTTATTCTAATTTATCAAAGATTTATAAGAAAATACATCCTGAAAAAAATACCCATCTAGCAAAATATATATATATATATATATACAGCTGCATCTCATTATCATAACACTTTTAATGAAATCAGTTATGAAATTTGTTAAGTTCATTTAAAAAGATAACACCCTGGGATAACTAATAACTTTTTCTACGAAACTTGATATCTTGTTCCCCAAAACGCTGTTGAATCTTCAGTAAATCTTAAAGCGAAAGTATTAAAAAAACAATGAACCTATTTAAGTATATTAATTAAAAGACAAAGTGGGCTTAAAGTAACAAAAATAAAACTTAAACGCCTCCTCTTCGTACAGTATAAAATTTTAAATTAAGAGTTTAATTAAATATATTTTTTCGCAATCTGAAAATAATTAACGTCTCTATCCTGCAATCCTAGACTAAAAATAATAAACAGGTTCTTTCACACACCTAAATATTGCTCAATACTTAAAAGATTTGGAAGTTACTTAAATTTTAATATATTTTATTTTAAAACTACTCATTTTTTTTTCTTAATTGTAACTCGCAAAGTGAAAAAAGACCATATAATTATGATGTTCTTATTTTAAATCACTGTATCTGAAAAGTGTCTTGATTGCAATAAAGTAGGAATAATATGTAATGGAAAGTACAAAGTATTACGTCGTCCCGCCTTATCAGCATCCAACAATCGTAGTACCTGATGATTCTATCGTTCTTCGGCCGCGATGCAATCTCACCTCGCACGGAGTAACACAAGTTCGAGTTCGTTTAGGACTTTGCGGAGCTACAGGAGTTAACGCCACATGGCGAAATTCCAGGCCCCCTATGTCCATTGTCACTCTTAGCCCGGGCCATCGCCCGGTTTCCAGCCGAGACTCCGTGGAAGTGGTGACTACCGAAGCTTTGAGGGTGTTACAAACTTTTTATTAGAATAAAATATCAACTTTTATTGTAATAATATATGTGGTTGATGAATTAAAAAAAAACACTGGCAATTATATTTTTGACAGTTTCTAGGAACAGTAGGTTTACTCTTCATTACTTTAACTAACCAAGAATTAAAGTAATAAATTAATGCATGCTAAACATGCAAAAATGTAGTCCTTTAGTATTAGTCCTTTTCCTCTAAATTTTAACAATAGAGGAATTCGATGTCATAGAAGTGTAGCTCCGACGTAGCCCAAATGTGTTAGATTCAGTTAAAGACTGCGTGAGAGTGTTATATTCAGTATCGTCTTCGTGCTCTACGAACTATTCTTGAGCACTTAAAGCGTTACATACGGTGGTAATAATCCGTTTCTAGATGAATTAGCTGTCATCATGACTGGTTGAGACACAAGTTTTTCTCTCACTGAAAAATAAAAAAAAATTATTACTAAGCTATCAAAAAAAATTTAAATGTTCTTTGTCAACCTAAATAGATAGGGAACTTTTTAAATTTAGCCATTAGTGCATATTGTTATGGTACCGTAATTCAATATTTTATGCATACTTAAAAATTATTTGCTGTTTTATTTGATGTCATTTATGTCCAGCAAACTTCCCGTAGACGGCTGGGAAAGTGAGAAAGTGGGATATAAGAGCAAAAAGTATCTAATATAGAGACTCGAAGACAGAAGATTTTCTGCAGGCTTTAAAAATTGGTTACAACCTTATAAAAAAAACTAGAATGGAGCCCCGTCTAAAAAGGGGAGCTGCAACCCATCGTCCATCGCCGGTGTCATCGTTTGTCAATAAAATTCTTCTGTGATTGTGTCATTTGTCTGTTTCTATGTCTTGTATTCATATGTACACCGGACTAGGGTGTAATGTCGTCATCACCCAGGGACATTAGCAAAAAAAAAAAAAAAAATTGCTGAAAACCCGTACTTCGCTACGGAGTACATTCAAATTGAATACAACGGTCAATGTATGCAATTGATGTAAAAAAATACGAAAAATATATTTATAAAAAAATCGTAAACATATTTTTATAGACAAAATAATGTAGAAGAAAATATTCAAATTAAATCTAATAGAACATACTAAAGAACTTAGTACAGTTAATATAGTACAGTTTGAGGAACATATCTTTTACTGTATTTTAATATTTTTCGGATAATTTCCAATCGTCTGCCGCATTAGCAAGAAAAAAAATATTTTTTTTGTCTATTTCGTTGTTATGCACGTGACGATAAATTAATTTAAAGTACCAGAAAAAGAAATTACGTGATCAGCATTTAACAAATTAAATTCTAAAAATTAATCTATAAAAATTCACCAAAAATCAGAAAATAGAGGTGAAGATTCGAAGATTTCATTTTAAAGGAATTTTAATGATCTTTCTCGTGATATAAATTTTATAACCCTCAAATTATTATTTTAAATGCATACTTATAAAAAGTTACTAAAACAGCTTAAAAATTTAATTTGAAAAAATCTAAGAAGAATTTTTCAAAAATCTTTCTTAGTGCACCCCTACACTATAAGAAGAATCGCCATGCAAAATTTCAGCCCTTTAGGTTTAACGATTTGGTCTGTGCGTTGCCTGTCAGTCAGTCAGGGAACTGTTATATATATATATATATATATATATATATATATATATATATATATATATATATATATATATATAGATAGATAGATAGATAGATAGATAGATAGATTGATAGATAGATAGATATAGATTATCCGATACCTTTCATAATTTTAAAAATAAGAGCAATAATTGCAGTGAAGCCACTTCTTCGAAAAAAGAAAATTAGAAAGTATGAAATGGCCTTGCTAGCATTAATTTGTCGCCATATTTTGAGTTGTGAACATCAAATCTTTCTCCAATCAGTTCCAAATGCAGTGTATCGAAAAATACTGCAGCGCATATGACGTCATTGCATTTAAATCCTCGCCACTCAGTGCTCCGTAAAGACCGTCACTAGCGCGGTGCGGCAAAATTAGTGTTTTATGTGAGATTCGACAAAATCTGAAAAGGCGGCTTTCTCTTTCCATGTGTGGGAAATTGCGATTTCGAGTTGAGATCATTCTTGATTAAAAAAAAAATGCTACAGCTTTCCCCGAATTGCCCCCTACTATCCAGGACCGAAATTAGCCGTTTCTAAATTGTAAAATAGTAGGATTGAGACCTTTTTCGCAGCGCTTGACCAGCAGCTTTTCTTATAAGATCAGCACACACAAGATTGATGTGTACCAACTATACATAGATAACTTGTCGTGCGTGATCTGTGCGGCATCTAAAGGGGCATCTGAGGGGGGTGGGGCTTGAATCATCCTCCTATTCTTACAAACCCCATGTAGGGACTTTCTGGCTTAGAGATTTAATGTGTCCATACCAAGCGACATAGACACGAGGCATTTAGTGGCATTTGCTGGGATTCGATCCGAGCATCAGCAATACTGAATCCCGACGCACTAACCACTAGGTTGCCCCGGGAACTAACAAAAATTTAGTAAATTATGCAAGTACATGCATTTCATGCATGTAAAATTTAAGGAAGTAAAACTGTTAATAAACTCATGTAGTGGTGATAAAAAAAGTATAAAATTTTTAATACATACTGGAAATCTTTGCAGTCGAACCCCGTTATAGCGAACCCGGTATATAACGAAGTCACGAATATAACGAACGAAAATTTTGGGCCCGCCGTTTTCCTATTGTATGTAATTTAATTAGCTTTGTGTCAGTTAATTGTAATCGATTTTAGTCGATTTATTTCATTAATGATCATTTTTAATAGATTTTATCATTTTTTAATACATAATTAATGAATACACATTGCAACTAATGACTTATACATGTTATGAACTCTGGCATTTTTCTTAACGGTTCGGATATAGCGAATCACCGGATAAAGTGAACAAAACCCTTGGTCACTTGAAGTTCGTTATAACAGGGTTCGACTGTACTTTATAAAGCGCTGTTGGACATAGAAGTTCTACAGAATCAAGTAATTTTGACGGATTTAAATAATCCGGCAACTAAATTGCACTGATACTTATAAATGGTCAAATGCTCAACAAAAGGGTTTTAATAGTTTAAAACAGTGAAAAGATTTAATAATTATTGCTAAATGTAAGTGTTATAGTTGAAATCATACCTAATTCAATAAAAATGCATAAGTAACGTAAACTAGAAATATTCCATGTATTATGCAAATTTATTTATGTGTATATATACGTATAAATATTCTGCATAGCCAAAACGTGAAAACACAATTTTTTGCATCATGCAACTCCTCAAATATTATTTTCGAGAGTTTTTAAAAGTTTAATGTTATAGCTAGTCACTTTCATTGTGCTCTTATACAAAGAAACTACAGTTATTTGTTTCATCCTGGAAACGTTATATCCCGTGATTGATGGTTCTAGGAAATAAATTTTGTACTTTGTCAGAAATTCGAGAAAAAAGGAATACGAAGAAATGTAGAATGTAGAAATTGATTAAATAAACGTATCTCCTGAAGTGTGAAAGGGGAAAAAGGGAAATTGGTTTTAAAGAATATAAATTTCCTATGAATTCTTTAAAACTTTCAATAATCGTGTAAAACAACGTGATAAACGTAGAAAATCAGAAGTGTTATATATCATACATGCATTTAGGGAATTCTTAATATGAAAAAAAGCTTTGGAATTTATTCAGCTGAAAAATAATTATAAAAGCATTGGAATAGAAATAATCTGACAATGTCGTCATTAAAATTCACTGACAAGTCTTTTAAGGTATAAAAAAAAAATTTGGAATTTCAGGAAAAAATTGAAAATAAAGAGACGTTTCACTTTTGAAATGTCCAACAGTTGACAGTGAATATTTAGTTAGAAAGAAGAGAGCAAAAAAATAAATAAGTCTAATGATTTCAATTTTAAAACTTAAGCTATTGCTCTGAAATTTTTCATAAAATTTATAGTATAATCAGGGTGTTAAAATTCATAAAGGAATTATTACTACTGTTTAATTATATCTCGCTTTTCAGGTTGTAAATAACTGTGTCTTTATTTTGTTGGTTGGTTGCGAGCGCTGCGGTCAGATTATGCTACACAAGAGATAATTAAATCGGGACCTACAGTTTAAAACTGATTCTGAACGGCTACAAGCATCCATTCCAACAGTGGGACAGAAAACCACAGTCTCTGGACCGAATGTCAGTGCCCTAGCCATTCGGCCATTACCCGACCGTTTCATTGGAGTTTTCAACATTAAACTAACCAGTCCACCGTTGAACTTTCTAGCAAAGTACCGTATTTACTCGTGTGTAGTTCGCGTGCGTGTATAAGCCGCACCTGAATTTAGAGACAACATTTGGGGATTTATTTTAATTCCATTGTAGACTCAAAGTATCATCTTTCTACGAAATATAGCAATTACTCACATTCCTTAGAGTTCAGTGCTCGCCTAACAATATTAGGTACAGCCTTAGCTGATGGTGGTGAAACTACAGTGTAAAAAAGATGATTATATATATACTAGTACACTTAGGAATGATTTCGAACGAAGACAAACTTTTGGGAACTCAAAAGAGTTTTATTAAATAATCTTAAGTTATTATATATACAAACAATAATATTTGCAATACATTGAATTGCCGTAGGCATGATACGGTGTAATAGGTTGTAGGGTATATAGATACTAATGTTTTATGGTAGCAAAGTATTCTAAACTAAAGGGTGTTTACTGTATTTAATTTTAAAATTCCGTGTATAAGCAGCACCCCATTTTTACCGACATATTTTATGGAATAAAAGTGAGGCCTATACACGCGTAAATACGGTAATATAGGAATAATATCTTTGATTCAATAAATAATCATTAGTTATTTCATTGAAACTAATAGGACATAGTTTTTACTATCTCAGGAAGGTGATAAACCACTTTTATGGTACTAGTATATATATTTCCTAAAACGTTATACATGTTAAAAAAATTTTATTATTTTTAACTCTTTAAAAATAAGTATAATCTTCACATTTACATAAACTTGATACAAGTGAGGTGTATAAATATTTTTTTTTAACTGTCATCGTATTTTATTCTTACGCAGCATTCACAAAGCTAATTTTATGTAGATAAAGTCCACAAAACAGCCACATAGCTCTTTAAAGTAGACGGGGCAATTTAACGATGCCAAGGTCATTGTCCTTTCAGAGTTTAATGTTTCATCTATTAAAATTATTTATATTTGGTATTAAGAATGAATATTTTAACTAATGTGCATTTTTTCATTAACTAAAATTCTAAACAATTAAATAATATTTTAAAATGTATTAATGTATTAAGATTTTAATATTTTAATAATACATTCAATTTTTTTATCTTATTATTTATAAAAAATTTGAATATCTTTTTTGAATACAAGAGAAAATATTTGAAAAAAAAAATTTAATCTGATAAGTTCTTGATGACAAATATATCTTTCGAGCAAATGCGTTTGATGGGAGAAAAAAATGCAGTGAGACAGAAAAATATGTTTTGTTATGAGGGTGGACAAATTACATATTCACGTTTTCTTTGATATTAAAATCAGGGTAGAATTAAAACTAGAACTTTAAATGAGAAGATGAAATGAGTAGATGGATGAATTCATTATTTTTCTTACTTTTCCATTCATTTCTTGGAATTTTACCATAGTTAGTAAAATATTTTTTAAACCTAAGTTGTAATTGAGGCTTTGTTGCTTTCCATTTTTTAGAGGTAAGAAAACAAACTTGAATTAACAAACAAAGGGCAACACATTATAACCAAAGTTATTATAATGCTGGCTATTGTTACAAGAGATTACTATCTCCAAACCTTACTGTCCTATCTTAGGGCAAAGCAGAACTTTTTCAATCTCCACAAAAGTTTTCTAATTCCAAAATGTCAAGCAGCAGGAGCGATATGAATAGTCTCATTTCTCTGAAAGATCGCTAAATCACAGGCCGAGTTTGGGACGCCGAATTAATTACGTTTATATAATGCATAACTTCCTGCACGAACTCGTAATTTTTGGTTCTACATAGTAATACATTGCTATTAGGTTTATCGTATATTTCGAATTTCTTCAGTAAATGGAATTCCTCATAATGCTATAATATATATATACGGTTTGAAACTTTGTGTCTGAAACTAAATATGGTTACGTTGCGTATTTGTTTTTATTTGCACTAATGTATGGCATTCGGGAAAGGGCGTCTGGTCCATCATTTCCCTATCCCGCCTTTTGTCTAATATTAATGGAATTTTACTACAACTCTAAAGTCCACCCAACAGAACTGGTACGGAAGTTATTCCCTGTTTATAATCTTGTCAATGCTTAATAACCATTTATATATGGGATCCTAACAGGTTACTTGTTAGCATATGCTTTAAATTCTTTAGCGCGAATACTATGGAATGACATTCGCTCTTCCCACTTTTTCCTTTCTTTTTTTCTATTTCAAGCCCTTTTCTTGGGAAATATTGAAGCCTAAATACTTTAGTTTACAGCAAATAATATCACACTTTTTTCCACTGATTCCGTTTCTGATCTTTTTGTAATGATAATTTTTGAAAAATCAAATCCTGAAGCATAACAACTTTCACAAGCATGATTTCTACATTCCTTCTGTATAGTTTCTGGCAGTAGCGAGGCAAGTTTAAAAAATTCATCACTGTATATCCATGCTGAAATAAAAGATTGCTCTCCACCCGCATCAATCAATGCCTTTATCTGTATTTTTTCCACTGAAAATGAAGAGAGGGTAAATTAACGTTTGATAATGAAATCCGTCGAATGAAGATTTTTTTGCTTGAATTTTGTGGTCTTCAATGTTTTCTCAGTTTATATATTAATGCTTCGCTTTTTAGTGCAGCCTCTACATACTTAATGTTGACAGGCTAGAAAGGTAGTTCAGCCATAGTTAAGGTATTGGGAAGGAATTCAGTATACTTTTACTTGTCTAAATTGAATCTTTTTTTTTAGATTATATATTTTTAGGATCACAGATATCCTGCAAAGTGGGGTTTTATCAGAGGTAGGTTAACCATAAGAGATATTGGAAGTGAATGCTGATCACAGATCAAAATAAATTTTAACCGAGTGGGCCGTTATAATTACTAATCTCTCATTTCCTAAATTTTTCATTATTCTTTTATTTGAAATGAAACTTTTCAATTAAGAATAAAACTGAAAAAAAAATTTTCCGGCCATATCACACACCTTCCTTGCAGTCTGCTCCATTAAGCCTCAGAGCAGCTCTAACTGAAAACCTTCAAAAACTTTGAACACTAAGTTCGACTACGCGTAAGAATTTGTGAAGTTCACTGTTTACTTTACTCATAAGGTAATGTATATACTAAACAATGAACTCACCATTAACAAGATCTGACGAGATATTCTACACTAAACTATTTATTACAACACAATAAGACTACATAAATACCGTACTCAATTGCCAGTAGGCAACGGAGAAATGTCTATCGCGTGTGTTAATCCCGATTGTTTTATTACGGAAACCCTACCAGAATTCAGCCACGCCACTGATTGTACATACGCCACACTAACCTTCCTGTGTTTCACTTCATCACCAGGTCGCTGGAACGATAGCTAACTTCAAAACGCCTTCGGTAAACTTGATAATCTCCGGCTGCTGCACGGCAAAGCGATCTTCACTCCAATTGCTTTTCGTTCGCCGCTCGCCTCCCTCTGACCTCGCCTCATAGTGTTTTATCTCTCACTGTCAAGCGTGTACGCTACCCACGGGGATTCCCGTCTAGTAGTAAAGCGCCGCTCATTTGCATAAGGCGCTTCCTCTTCTTCAAACGGCGATTTATTTTTATTCAGGGGGTTAATTTTGATTCAATACCTCACAAATTTTATATCATCTATCTCTTTCTTTTGAGTTCAACAGCGTTTATAACATATGTGCATGTATAACAAATGAAAAACGTCAAAACATATATGTGTACATACAGGAGGAGAGAGATCACAAATTTATACCTAGGGTAGCTTCAAGCTAGGTTTTGCAGAGTTAGAATTCTTAAGAATGAATTGACCGTTCAAACATGAGAAAATGTACAGATTAACGTAAAATATTTTTCTTAATTTAATTTCTGTACTTCCCCGAATCTGGATTCTCTAATTCAACGCACAAAAACACACGATATTATGGTGATTTTCTAGGGGCGGGTAGATAGTACTATTCTTTTAAATACATGTCTGGGCGCTAGATTGTAATGTATATTGGAAAAGTTAGAACTGTAAAAGAAGATAGGATTTCAACTAAAACAAATATAAGCGTGTCGGGGGAGGGATGTAGCTTCTTTTATAGTTACCCAAGCGTAATATAAATATCCTACACCGTCATCTAACAGTCAGGAATGTGAGTAAAGCAGTATATTCTTTTTTTTACTCTCCCTCCAATACATTCTGCGAAATTCAGTGTTTTGCGTTGTAATTGACATTGCGCTAGAATCGAAACTCAGAAAAATACTGAAATTTATAGTTTACGGCTATTTGGAGATCATATAAACTTATAACTTTACATAAAAACTTATTTAACTTTCAGTGTTAATTCAACCTTTCTGTAAGAAAATTATACAAACAACTCGTAACGCTTCCACGAGGATTGAAATCCCGCCGAACTTTTCGTTCACACGTAATAGTGTAATTAATTATTCTAGTGCAGACTCATTAAATCAGAACTAATTAATTTTTACATTTAACACCATTCGTAGAGACAGCAAAAGGAGATGTGTCCTAATAATCATTGATCGCACACGTGTCCAAAGTTGAAATGAACAAATTATAGCTCTTCCAATTTACATATTTTTGAGTTCCAAAAAATTAAAATTAGAATCTCCTAAATTAATATGCACCTTTTTAGCAAAAAGCATGCTTCGTAAATCCTCACTTTTTTTCAGATTAAATTTTTCGCTCATATTTTTTTTCACCTTCTTCTTGTGCATACATGAAAAAACACTTCATCTCAAGACACGAATATTTCCTTCAGAGATACTCCGTTTCCAGTCACATTGATTGAAAAGCTTTCGAAACAGTCCTTTTTACGGAAATGGCGAAATCTAAAATTTTCTTTCGGGTTGATGATGTATCATGAAATTTTAAATGGGTAAGAAACGGGAAAATGAAAATTGTTATGAAAATATAAAACTCTAGATTTGATCTTAGATAAAAAATGCAAAAAAATTCTAGATTTGAAAAGCACAGTAATAGGCTTTTACCTGTTTCCCTCCTCTTTCCTTTTCTTAAATATTTGAAAATAGCAATAGCGTTACACGCAAAAATACTAAATAGGGAGTCTCAGTTATTTAATAACAGGATTTTTTTCAATGTAATTTTTTTTTGTTACAGTTCTCGAAATTGTTGCTTTTTTATTTGCATTGCGTGAGATTTTTTGGTTATAAAAACAATGAACGCGTTTAAGTATAAGGCAATTACGGAAGAAAAAGACTTTAGAAAGGAACTAGAATAAAACTTATTTGCGTTTAAATACTTTTAATTCCCCTGTTCATTCTACATAAATTACCGTTTAAAAGTTAAACATTAAATGATAACAATTTATCAATCTCCTGAAGTTCGTGTCTTTTTGCAATCAGCGATTTCACCAATCAGATCGCAGGTTTTGCAGTTGACATGTCAAAATCTATTCTTTACACAACAATTTTTGGAGAAATCTAGTCTTTCCATGGGAGATTTTTTAATGACGGGAATCTATTTCACCATCAATCGAAATATTGAGAAAACTTTTTGTCGAATAGCGTTGTGTCTGTAGCTATTGTATGGCTATGCCCTGTTGAGGAATCTACGCTCTTAGACAAACAAAAAAACGACGCACCAAGAAGGGTTAATGCAAATTGGACACAAATTGATATGCATACAGGTTTCGACGTAAAATGTAAATGTTTAAAGTTTGGTGGCCAATGAAGGAACATGTGACGCTGTAGCGTCACTTGTTCATTCATTAAGTGCGCAACTGGCAGGATATTAAAGAGGAGAAATGTCGATTCCAGGTCATAAATTCTTTGAAAATTTCATTCCGTATACTCAGGTAGACAGTAATTATGCCTTACATACAGGTGCGTGAACGATATGTGCAGATGTCAGCATTTGAGAGAGGACGTGTAGTCGGGCTCAAAGAAGCCGGTTGGTCTAATCGACGAATCGCTCGACATTTGGATAGGAGCGATGCCACTATTAGACGATGATGGCAGAAATGGGTGAACCATGGCCGAACGCAGCGTCAAGAAGGAAGCGGTCGGCCTATAGAAAACGACAGAACGTGAGGTCCGAGTAATCGTCAGAGTGGCACTTATAGCCCCAGATTCATCATTATCATCGATCGTACATGCAACTGGTGCTTCAGTTGCAACAAGGACCATTCATGGGGGGCTCAGAGAAAGGGTGCTGAGCTCACGGTGCCCCTTGCGCCGACTACCATTGACCTCTGTACACCGAAAAGCCCGTTTGCAGTGATGTCGGACACATTCGACCTGGAATGTCACTCACTGGAGTAGAATTGTCTTCAATGATGGGTCCCGCTTTGAAATGAGCCGACTAACAATATATGTCCATTATTTCTCTCGACATTATTTTTCTGTCCATTATTTTTCTGTCCATACAGGCCGACTACCAGGACTGATGGTCTGGGATGCCATTTCATTTCATAGCATGACCCCTTTGGTTGTCATCCGCGGCACCCTTGCAGCACAGCGGAACGTCGACGATATTCTAAGCCCCGTTGTGTTGCCCTTCATATCACGCCATCCTGGGCTTACATTTCGGCAAGATAATGCCCGCCCGCACACGGCGAGAGTTTCTACTGCTTGTCTTCGTGCTTGCCCAACGCTACTTTGGCCAGCAAGATCGCCGGATGTCTCCCCCATTAAGTACGTTTGGAGCATTATGGACAGGGCCCTCCAACCAGCTCGGGATTGTGACGATTTAACGCGTCAGTTGGACAGAATCTGGCACAATATCGCGCAGGAGGACATCCACCACCTCTATCAATCAATGCCAAGTCGAATAACTGCTTGCATAAGGGTCAGATGAGGACCAACGCGTTATTGACTTTTCACTTTGTAAAGCTCTTTCTCTTGAATAAATCATTCCAATTTTTCTCAATTGTAATCAATTTGTTTTTCTGTACATATACAATCACGGTCTACCGATTTTCGTTCCATTCGGATAACTCCTTCTTGGTGCGTCGTTATATTTTGTTTTTGTTTTTTTGTCTAAGAGTGTATAATGAAGATGATAGGTCAGCGTTTAAAACAATGAACATTCGTTTAGTAGATACAACACCTCTAGTACAAAAAAAAAATCAAAACAAGGCAGAAAGTTATTGTGTTAAATGTTTTAAAACAGCTGATATCTAGATTTTATTCGAAGAATACAAGTAATAATGTTAACAAATTCGGAACACTTAAAAAGAGTATTTTATTAATTATTCAATTAGGTTTTCTAGGCCAAAGCATGAAATATTTTAAAACATAAACTAGTTGGTACCCGTCAAAATATGATGGCTGTATAGGAGATAAATGTGCTAATACTCAAATTAACCTCAAAACATCATTATCCCAAATGATGAAAATCATAATATTAAGAATAAAGAAATTCACTTTAAAAAATTACAACTGAATCCAATAAACAGAAATATCGTTACTCAACAGCGCGAAATAAACAATTTCTGTCAGATTTAATTCTATATCTCACAAACATAATTAAAAATAAACAAGTAATATATAAAAAAAAATTTTAAAGTCAATTCCTACTTAGGTCAACAAAGAAAAATTTGAGTGGGAACTAATAGTAGGAATTGAAAAAAAGGATTGCCTGCCAGAACCTTGCCTACTGTGCGAGATTAGGAGGGGGGGGGAAAGAGAGAGAAAAAGTTTGTCAGGTTGGGGATTCGATCTCGCAACCTACAGGACGGGAGAAGCCCGCGATACCGCGGTGCTACCGTTTACACAGTAACTAATTAACAGTTTACACAGTAACTAATAACCGTTTACACAGTAAGAAATTACTATTCAAGAGCAAGAGACGCTCTAGGTCAAAAACTAAAATTGGTTAATTAAACTTAATTAATGAATTAATATTTGAAAAACTGTATTAACATCAAGTGTCATCCACTACAAGTTTAAAAAAATGTATTTGATCTTGAGTGGATGAATAAAAAGTACTTTTATTAACGATTTAAAATTTGAACATGGTCTAAAACTAAAATTGATTAATTAAATGTAATTAATGAATTAATATTTGAAAAAACTGTATTAACATCAAGTGTCATCCACTACAAGTTTAAAAAAATGTATTTGAACTTGAGTGGATGAATAAAAAGTACTTTTATTAACGATTGAAAATTTGAACATGGTCTAAAACTAAAATTGATTAATTAAATTTAATTAATGAATTAATATTTGAAAAACTGTATTAACATCAAGTGTCATCCACTACAAGTTTAAAAAAATGTATTTGAACTTGACCTGGGATGAATAAAAAGTACTTTTATTAACGATTTAAAATTTGAACATGGTCTAAAACTAAAATTGATTAAATAATGTAATTAATGAATTAATATTTGAAAAAACTGTATTAACATCAAGTGTCATCCACATACAAGTTTAAAAAATGTATTTGAACTTGAGTGGATGAATTAAAAAGTACTTTTATTAACGATTGAAAATTGAACATGGTCTAAAACTAAAATTGATTAATTAAATTTAATTATGAATTAATATTGAATAAACTGTAATAACATCAAGTGTCATCACTACAAGTTTAAAAAAATGTATTTGAACTTGAGTAGATGAATAAAAAGTACTTTTATTAACGATTGAAAATTTGAACAAGATATATATAGAGAGAGTATGAACTAATAGTAGGAATTGAAAAATTGCAGAGAGAGAGAGCCAGAGACATTCCTCGGAATAAATAAATTAACGTGTTTATGCGGCCTCGTGCTTAGTCAGTAACTAAAGACAGATTTAAACATTTCACTGAGCATTCGCAGAAAGCAATTTTTAATTGTAAATTATCGCTAATTAATAGAAATTGCGGTTACAAAAATCAAATTTGACACATCTTTAAATTAAAATCTTTTGTTTAAGACCAAAATTAAGTAAATTGATGCAGTAGTTTTCTCTTACGGACTTCCCAAAGAATTAGCCCAGCAACTGAAATATATAGATATTTGAATTGTTAGTGAATTGTTAGAATTCTCAGAGGAGATGGGTAAAAATATCAGATCATTTTAAAAATCTGTAGTTTCTTTTAAAGAAATCAATTATAAATGTGTTTTTACTTTGTTTTTATGATCATAATATACCAGCCATACTCAACCTTTTTTGCCTTCGGGCCACATGCATATATTTGCTACATTACGCAACATAGTACACTATACCTTATAATATAATAATGTAAAAAATAATACTCAAAACCTAAATGTATTCAAACGTTTGTTTTAAAAGGGAAAGTGATTTTTTTATATTCAAATAAATTTTTGACAATTTTAGGCAAATCAGGTTTATATTTGCTACGTGTTACTCTAGACACATCATCAAGGTAAGAATCAGTAAGCCGATTTCTATATACGTTCTTCCCATAATTCCTTTTGGAGTTGAATGATTCCCAAAGATAAGTTGAAACGAACAACGTGAGCAGCAGGAGGCACATTTTTGTATAGTTTTGTATTTTTCAGGCACTAATTTCCAAAATTATGTTTACAAAAGCACCTGCCTTATAACGAGTGTTTCAGGCAGCACATAAAAGATTGGTGGGCTGCAGTTTGAGTACTCCTTATCATCATAGAAAACAAGGAGAATACAAAAAAGGACTAATTAATCATTTAGTTTTTCTCATCTATATATTTAAGTTGCTAAGCCGATTCTTTGGGCAGTCCATGAGCGAAAACTATTGCATCCATTTACTTCATTTTGGTCTTAAACGAAAGATTTTAATCTTGAGTTGTGTCAAATTTGGTTTTGGTAACCGCAATTTCCATTAATTAACGATAATTTACAATCAAATATTGCTTTCTGCACATGCTCAGTGCCATGTTTAAATCTGGCTTTAGATCATAGGTTCTCAACGTGGGCGATAACGCCCCCTTGTGGCCGTTTGAGACTTTCAGGGGGTCAGTAGAACACCCCGAGAAAATTAGGGGGCGTTGAGATGGGGCATTGTTTTCGACCCTTTTTTTAGGATCAAACTCTGAAAGAATTAAAATTTAAATTTAAACACATCTATCAACAGTTCTAGCTGTAAAAAGAGGCCGACACTTTACCTTGGATTATGGGCCGTGGTACAAAAAAGTTTAATAACGTTTTCTTCATCATATTTCATAACATATTTGTGACTGCACTGAACGTGGGTTCAGTGCAGTCACAAATATGTTAACTAAAGACAGAAACCTACTGCAAATTGCTAATCGCGGTGATTTAGATATGCCACCCACTAAAACAGAGTCGAATATAAATAAAGTGATTGCTGTGCACCAAGTTCATCCTCTTCATTAGATTTACAGTTATTTTTAATATTTACTAAACGATTATTATCCTTCATTATCTTAACTTTCTGTGTGTAATGTGAATGTAACTATGTTTGATTTTAATACATAATTTTATAATTTTAAGCTTAAAGTTATCTTATTTACAACAACATATTTGCTTTACTATGTTCTATATAGTAGAAAGATATATACATAAAAGGCCGAAAATTTGCCATTGTAGTGTGTTTACTCGCATAGAGAAGGTAAATTTCCAGGGAGGCGGGTGAGTAACTTTTTTCTCTGAAAAGGGGGCGGTCGACGAAATAAGTGTTGGGAATCACTGCTTCAGATACTCACTTATCACGAGGCCGCATAAACACATTAATTTGTTTTCTACGAAATGCTCAGTGACATGTTTGAATCTGGATTTAGATACTATGGACGAGGTCACACAAGAACGTTACTCTATATATTCCGAGGAATCTCTGTCTGCCATTTTTATTTTTAATTATGTTTATGAGATACAGAATTAAATTTGACGGAAATTGTTTAATGAGTCACACTATTTCTTTTTATTGGGTTCGATAGAAATGTTTTAAAGTGTGTTTCTCTCATCTTAATATTATAATTTTCAACATTTGGCAATGATGTATTGAGAATAATTTGTGTATTAGTACATTTATTTACTATCCAGCCGTCATGTTTTGAAGGGTACCAACTAGTGATCTCTTAGGTTCTACTTTTTTCAAATTATTCTAATTATTTGATTTTCTGTAAATATTCTAAAATTAGGACTCGTTAAATAATTTTGCTATAGTATATGAAACTTCTGTTTGGTGTGTGCGCGTGTTTACATGATTTTATAATCTACTGAGTTCAAAGTTTTACAAAATGTTGGTCCAAACTTGTTAATAGGTATATTTTATAGAATAAATAAAAATTTCTAATCATTTAAAGATTTCCTAGATCATTCTACAAACTTGTATTGGAATTGTATTAACAACTGTTCGGACGAGATCGCGAAGGATTCATGTTTTGTTATTGCTTGATTTTCATATCCTTTGCAACAAATTAACACATAGTTGCTGAAGTAACTTTTATACTTTCTAACAATTTACAGTAAATTCTGTTGTTAGCTTTGAAGGGGGTAAAGGAGCAACTGCAGCTATATCATAAGGCATCAGTTGCACATGAACGTCCGATTATCCGAAGCCCTAAGTTTCTGTTTTGAAGATTCGTGCATTACGAAAAAAAAGGATTTAATTAAAAACATTAATTATCCAAAATAATATCATAATGAAGAAGCATAAAGTGCCAAAGGTAGCCTAGTGTTAAGCGCGTTGGGCCTCGGACTGAGGATATTCAGTTCGAATACCGACGACACTATTAAATACCTTCGAGGTCTAGGCCGGATATAGTCACGTTAAATCTGGTAAACCGGGAATCATCCATCTATAAAGTCAGAGAGGGTGGGGAAAGGGTACAGCCCACTAGACTATCGCCCCTGGGGGTGCTCGGTCTAAATTGTGGTGACAGCCTATATACCGGCCGGGATTCAATCCGGCAGGCCTTAGTTGTCATGGCCCTGTTTGGTGCATTGGAAATGAAGAACCATAACAGTCTTTTTCTAGAAAAAAGTCTAACTTTTATTATTATTTTAAAAAGAAGCGTTACACGAATCATTTTATGTAGTTGGTTTAACACTTCCTAACAGTAATATTTTCTGTATACAGGCCCCTCTAATATCGTCTATTTTTCCATATTTTTCATAAACACTCTATGCACTAATTAGTATGACTAATCAAAGTTCAGTACCGTAAAATGTATATAGGCTTTCCAGCCCAAACGAAATACATATTACTTTCCATTATGTCACTATCGTTGAGGTTTCCCTTTATATTTTACTTGTGTTTGTTTAAGATTATGATGTTTTACCCCTAGTGCTTACGGCAAATTCTTTTTTTCTCAAAAAGGGTTAAATGGAATGTTTTTGTTCATATACAACAAAGAGCTTATCTGAAATACGCTTACATTTTGAAATTTTAAAGAGTTACGAAGAAGTTCATTTATAATTCTTCCATGCATCTTCAGGTTAGTCAATAGTAAATAGTTTGAGTATGTTTGGCCCTTATATATGGGTTCTTCATAACAGAGTCACTGAAACTGGTGATCAACTAACCACAATAACCTCGATATAATTACATATCCGTTTAAGAGGGATTTAAATCCCATTTATCCTTTGTTAAAAAGGTATAAGTAAAAACAAAGAGATACACAGGAACTAAAAATAACGCTCAAATACTTCACAGTTATCTAACTCGTTTAAAATTTAGTTCTTAATAGCAATCTTAATATTTTTTTTTTGGTAATGTCCGGGGGATGAACGACATTACACCCCAGTCCGGTGTACATATGAATACTGACACAATCACAGAAGAATTGTATTGACCAACGCTGACACCGGCGATGGAAGATGTTTTGCAGCCTCCCCTTTCTAGACGGGGATCCATTTGCAGGCGGAAGACTGACCGGTTCCCCCCAAGTCTTATGGGGGGATCGAACCCGCCACCCCGGCGTGACAGGCTGATGCCTTAACCACTTAGCCACTGGCGGACGGCAATCTTAAATATATATAATAGTTCCGTAACTGGACTGGACTGACTGACAGATAACGCACAAACCAAACCGCTGGACCTAAAGGGTGGAAATTTTGCATGGCGATTCTTCTTATACAATAGGGGTGAACTAAGAAAGATTTTTAAAAATTCTTCTTAGATTTTTTTAAATTAAATTTTAAGCTGCTTTTGTAATATTCTTTAAAGTTTGCATTTAAAATAATAATCTGAGGGTTATAAATTTTATGTCACGAGAAAGATCATAAAAATTCCTTTAAAACGAAATCTTTTCGAATCTTTATCACCATTTCTGATTTATGGGTAATTTTTATAGATTAATTTTTAGAATTTAATTTATTAAATGCTGATCACATAGTTTCTTTTCTTTTTGGGATACTTTAAATTATTTTGCGTCACGGGCATAACAATGAAATAGATTGACAAAAAGCATTTTTTTTTCCTTCTAATGCGACAGACGATTGGACATTATCCAAAAAATATTAAAATACAGTAAAAGAAATGTTCCTCAAACTGAACTATATTAACTGTACTATATTCTTTAGTATGTTCTATTAGATTTAATTTGAATATTTTCTTCTACATTATTTTGTCTATAAAAATATCCGTTACGATTTTTTTATAAATATTTTTTTTTCATTAATTGCATACATTGACCGTTGTATTTATTAAAAATATATTTGTTTTTTTTTTTGGCATTAATTGCTCACATTCACCATTGTATTTAATTGGAATGTACTCCGTAGCGAAGCACGGGTATTCAGCTAGTTCCTCATATAATTTCCTCGTAAAATCTTCACCACAGCCTTCTAGAAGTACACGACTGGAAACGTAAACCAAGTATAAAAGTTGGGTTGTGAGTAAGCAGCGATTGAGCAGCTTAAAAAAAATAATGCCACTAAGACAAGCAAAAGAGATTTGTCCCACGAAAGCATTGGAGACGTGATACATTTACGAAATTCACATGCAATCGGACCAAAACCAAAGGTAAATCGGGACTAGATAAAGAAGGAGAGGTGTAGCAATAGGAATTAATCTTGGTTTAAAGCTACAGGTCGATAAGTTGTAAATCGCTTCCCAGATATATTCTTACAATACATAACAAAAAAAGTCTCTTAATTACGCTATCATCAAGAATAACACCTACCCCCGACACACACACATAAAGAAAACACTTGTTTGCGTACCTGTGAGTAGAGATCTTCGTTATAGAACTGTAAAAAAAATTAACATTGTCTGAACTGAACAGTTTTACGGCAAATAAAACTTGTGAATATTTTTTTAAATATCAGCAGTGAGTCAATATCATAATAGGAGTGAAAAGATCCATGAAATTTAGTATTATTTCCTTCTTTTGGAACCTTAATTAAAGTCGTTTACATTCTCAAGTATAAAATGCACTGAGATATGGCTCTAGTAACCCGGTGTGAAGCTTAACGGAAATCAAACATACTCATATTTGGCCCGAAGGTATTCTCGTTTGATATAGGCAAGCATAAATAATTGTTAATTTTGAGCATAAAACTGTGAAAATACTATATCATATTCTAAGCGATTAGGAACTGAAATATGCCTCCTGTCTGCCTTTAGTTTAAAATATTTAGTATATAGATTCAATACCATTGTTTCATACATAAAAGGTAAGCGATAACTTGGATGAAATCAAATAGCAGGCCCTGATTTTCCATTAGGCCCGGTCCCCCGAAATGTTGGGGGCTCCCAAAAAATTTTAATTTTAAAAGGAAACAAAAATCCCAATTCAATATATTTTATTTTACCTTTTTTAAAGCAATTTTTTATATATCCTTTCAAATTTGATTGATTGATTTATTCACCCTATGTATAGGTATATGTTATAGTCATCATATGTATGTTATTGTATATAAGGGATTAAGGATTAAGTTTTCTGGTTGCATTGTATTGGTGTTTTAATGATGAAGTTAATAGTTGCATTGCTTTTTGGTATTTGATAATGCTCTAGTCTTCTACGCTTCAAATAGCCAATTCTTGATAAAATGGTACTTTCACAGTGATTCATGATTCTTTTTGTGTGGTGTGTGTCAATTTTGGAAATTTACGCCCACATCAGGGTTAGGGGCTCCCATCCCGACTTGTGTCTATAGTCAAGAATTTTCTAAATCCAGCCATGTCAAAGATAAGCCTATTTGAATTTTCTTATCTAAAGAATATGCGGCAAATAGACAAACATGTTTAGCTTAAATTTGTAAAGTAACACACAAAAAGGAAATTTGCAATAAAAGGTTTTGAAACAAAGAATGAGACTTTTCGAAAAGAAAAACTATACATATGTATATTTATTATTATTTAATTAAATCGTATTTAAACCGTTTTATGTCGTTCATTTGAAATTTCATAATAGTTTTTATTATATACAGGGCATTTTTCGGGGATTTCAATTTTTCCATGTTTGTCCTTGTTTTATCTAGCACATGTGATCGCAAGTACAGAATGTCATTTTTACCTACACCTCCAAAATGCTTTTTCGTGATCATTGAGGGGATTTGATCCGCGAAGAAATTTTCTCTAGTGATCAAGTTTCTAATTTTTACGCAGAATTATGAAACTGAAAGAAAATAACTTGTAATAATGGGCAAAGATTTTACACCCTTCTTCGACTAATATATAGAAAATATCAAATTAACCGGCAAAAAAAATCCTCTTACCGAGGAGGTCGACCAAGGGAAATATGCTGCCATCTGTCGAGAGAAATAATAGTTAGAAAGGATTATTTTCTTCTAGACACGACTGAGGATGAAAATAATAAATAAATTTAATATTCTCAGTTTTATTAATGAAACTTTTCATTTCCAAAATTATTTAGCATTTTATTAATAAAAACTATTGTACGTTGAAACCTATCCTACAGTTTCTTTAATCTATTTAAAACTGATTCTCTTTACTATTTAATTTAATTTAAACTTTATTTCATTTATTTTTAAATTTTATTCTATTGCAAAAAGTAATGAGAAGGAACCTTATCTTCTGACGCAAACCAATTTAATTTTCTTAGTCTGTCTATTTCGCAGAGCTAATGTCACTCTCACTATTTTACTGCATGTGACTTACAAATATTTTATAAATTAAATAAAGAGTGTGTTTTAAAAATTAATTTTGGGGAAAAAAGTTTCGTACAGCATGTTTTTCAACAGGACATAGAAAATGTTTCAATCTTTTAATTAAGTAGAATATATTTAGAAAAAATATGAGACCGATTTTAAAGATATCTTAGAATATATTTAAAAATACAGATTAAAAAATTGTTCAGGCTTTGAAAGGAAGCTTCAAACTCAGTCCACTCAAAAAAATTCTTATTTATTTTTTTTTAGTTTCCTTTATAAAATAATCCTATTTAACTTTATTAACTCAACGTTTTTAATGAATTTGATTAAACAGACTTTTGCCGTTAGTATATATTTGTTTAAAAAAAATATTTGTTAAAAAATATTTGTTTAAAAAACATCTTTGCAACACATTGGCAAAAGAAATTTGCAATGACGAATGTTTATAAAGTCATCTTTATACAGTCGTCGCAGTTAACCATTTTTCGATAAAATTAAAGAAAAATAAAACCCACTAATTTTAATGTTTTCAGAGTGTTGTTGATGACAAGTAAGATAGCACTGACTACCTCTAAGACTGGTATACAACATCGTTCTAATGTATAACACTATTATAGACATTAGAAGATAGTAATGTTTCTGACATTCTTCAATCAAAATCTAAAGTTTTTCTCAAATATCATGGAAAAAACTGATGACCATGCATAAAAAGATCTTGACTAACAATGAGTCTCAAAATTTAGACAAAATCGGACATTACCAGTTGAAAGGAAACATCATAAATGAAGAAAAGTAACGTTTGGAGGTTATTGGAAAAAAAAGCAAAATGGGTTTTTACGTATTAGCTATCCAAATGTAGATGAACGTTTTTATTGATAACTTTTGTCCATAAAAATAAAGAAAGCAATAATATAAAAAAATTAGACGATCTTCAAAGAAGTTCCGCAAATTGCCAGATATCTATTAGACTGAAGGTTAGTCAGACACTAAATCTTTTCTAATCTTGCCTTTCGCAGAAGATAGGAATTCTAGCAAAATAAATAGCTGCTTTTTTAGCTTCCAATTTTCCCGAACGCCATGCACACCTATCACTATTGTGCTGCATGCCACCAGTGAATAGATGATCGGAAAGAGGAAATCACTGACGCTTCTCTTAAACATAGAGAAGCAGAGCTGATAGATTTTCCATGAATTGGCCAATATATCAGCAAATTTCGTTTATTCGCCATCGAAGATTGAAAACACGAGAGAGCTTTTTAAAACTTCTTCTCGGGGATAAACTATAATTTCAATTTTATTCAAGACCCTCTGCTACTTTGAATTTCTTGGGAGTTATAGGTATTTCGTTTTGTTGATCTTCAAGCTGGTTCTAAAAAAGAAGGGCGCTGGCATTCGGTTCAGATCATGTGGGTTTGAGTCCCACTGTTGGCATGAAAGTTTGTAGCCGTTCGGAATCGGCTTTAAGCTGTAGGTCCCGGTTTAATTAGCCCTCGTGTAGCAAAAAGTTGACCATATCGCTCCCAACCAAACCGCATAAAAGGGAACAATTAAAACTCGATAAACTACCTAGAAAACCTGGTTGCACGTTTAATACGGACAGCTCAAAATTGGAGATGAATGGTAGATCCTGCCATCTAGTGGGGCATTTTTCTCACTATATCCCTGTAGGCAGTAATTCTTTCTGATTCATGGATGGCCATTTGGGTCATTATAAAGGAGTCTTGTTGTCTGTAGAGCTATCGTTAAATGAAAATAGATCTTGAGAAAATTATATTATTGTCACAAGCATATTATACTCCAGTGGATTCCATCCCATAGAAGTATCAAGGACAACGAGGTTGTTGACACTTACGCTTAGAGAGGTACAAACCTCATTCAAACCCTTTTCTGTTAAATTAACTACAAATTGGTGACTTCTGTTATCCATCATAAAATTAAAGTCGTACATAAGAATAAACCCGGCGATAGAAATGAAGACAAATTATCGAAATAGAGTGCTGATCTGAAGTCCCAAAAGATACGGCTGTTACGGCTTTTAGATGGTGTGATTGCCCTGCCTATTACATTCATCTTATTAAAATTTTGGTGAGTCTTACGAGCTTCCTCTACAATAATAGAGTGTTCATAATGGTCCTTTCTTGCTTTCGCTTAGTCGAAGGACTATCTATACCAGTAGTTCTTAACCTTTTGTGGATCAAGGAACTCTACAATAATAGAGGATCCTCTACAATGTACTGTGTACTGTCAGTGTTCGTAATGGTACTTGCTTACCGGTTTCGCTTAGTCGAAGGTGTATCTACACCAGTGGTTTACCTTTTGTTGAACAAGGACCACTTATCCAAAAAAAAATTCCTCTTGAACCCTCTCCCAGCCATTCCTTTGAGACGCGAAAATGGGCGTAATTTTCTGAATAAGCAAACCATTTATAATAAACAAAGGGTTTACTAATTACTTAGCTCATCCAGAAAGTAAGTACCATTTCGGTATTAAAAAAGATTAGCAATTTGTTTTCATTTGTATTTTATTACATAAAAATCTACACACCTTAAACTACTTTTCGACATATTCACCATGCGAATTAAGGCATGTGTCATATCTTGGCACTAATTGAAACATACCCGCTTCGTAGAATTCGGCCGCCTGCGACCTTGATATCATTATCACTTGCAAAGTGCTGGCCGGCAAGAAATTTCTTGAGATGAGAAAATAAATGGAAGTCGGGTGGAACTAGGTCCGGACTATCAGGAGGGTGACAGAATTGTTCCCATCGAAAGGAATCAACCAGCGTCGTCGTTACTCGTACGGTATGCGGTCGAGCGTTATCAGGCACGAACACAATACCAGAAGTCAGTAGTCCAAGCCTTTTGTTCTGTATCGCACGCCTTAACTTCTTTAATGTCTCACAGTAAGCTGTTGTGCTTCGTTCCATCCAGTCCACGGTGCACATGCTTTTTCTTGGTGAGACGATAAATTTCACAAGGTTGAATATTGTCATAGGGATATGACAATAATGTCACGGCCAGGGGCAGCAAAATCGAAAAGTACGGGACAAAGTAACATAATTGCGAAATGTAAGAAAGAAGCAGGGCTAAGAAGCAAATGGCCAACAATAAATCTAAGCTACTAAAGATAAAACTAGGAGATAAAAGTGCTGTAGAATGAATGGCAACGAAGAGAAGAAAGGAAGACTGAAAATTTATGAGGGCTATAAAACAGAACACGCGTTGCATGATGTCGGAGCATGGGAAAAAGTGCAATGGGAAAAAAAAGGAGAATTTTATAAATCCCGCCCTCATTGCGTATGGAGTGAAAAGGGGGATGCAGAAAGGCAGCCACGGACGAATTGTGATGACATATAATAATATGGCCATGGAATGGAGAAGAGGCGGAGCCGGCATAATTAGAGAAAAATAATATGAAATAATATGAGGAAGCAAAGAGACAGACAGGGCACACGAAGGAGTTAGAGTGAGAGTTAGAAGTTAGCGTCCAGAAGTGGTAGCAACCAGCTAGTAAAATGTACGAAGTGCGCCGATGATGATGATATAAGCAGTGCCCGATGCCAGCAGAGCTGTAAGACGAATACGCCCCATTGCCAATGCCGTGCGCCTAGAATGACTAAAGGAGCCCTGTAATCTACCGTGTGTGTATCCAGTGCCTAGAATGACTAAAGGAAGCCCTGTCCTCTCCGTGTGTGTATCCAGTGCCTAGACTGACTAAAGGAGCCCTGTAATCTACCATGTGTGTATCCCAGTGCCTAGAATGACTAAAGGAGCCCTGTACTCTACCGTGTGTGTATACAGTACCAGTGATGTGTGTATGAAACGAAGTCCCGTTATAGCTCCGTGCCGAGTCCACAACGACGAGCCAATTATCATCTGTAAAGGCTTACGGTCCCTTTATTTCTCTCTTCATTATATACCGTCATTGCTTCTCATTGCGTAGCCTTCATTAACTTAATAATATAGAGCGTGGTAGTGAAGTAATCAGATAATGAAAGTTAGCGAAAAATAAATAATAATTCGTATAATGAATTAATTCGAATAAGATTTTGTAGTGGAATGAATTAAATGTATGTGTAGATGAAGTATGACCTGTTTTGTAGGACTGTATTATATCATTCATTATGTTAATCAATAATTAATTGGTCATATAAAACCAGAGTTGTTCCTTCATTGGGAATCACAATGCAATGGAAATGTACAAATTAATTATATTCAGAAAATCATTTAATTATTAAAAGATAATATTAAAATATAAATACAATTACTAATTACCCACAACTTTCACCGTCACAAACTATTTCTCGCATTCAAAAACTTGATAACGCTCTTATTTCACAGCTGCGGGCCGATCGATTGTTTAAACATGATTACCAACAACAATGACTTCAAATGTTAACGTAATCAAACAAATGGCTAGGCTCATTCGTTCTCGAGTTGAAGTATGTAACTAAGCATGCGCGACCTTCGTGCTGTCAGATGCGCGGGAGATATGCGCAAACGGTACTATACTTTCTGGATGAGCTAAGCACAAATAAGTAATAACAATAACAAATTGGACGTCAAGTAAACTTAATAAAAAAACGTATGCCTGTGAAAATTTAAAACTAATGAAATTTTTTAACTTGCATTTCCTTAGTATATGTAAAATGGCTGCGACGCTGCCGTTCACAGAAATTATATCAGGGAGCAGTGACAGGGATTTTTTTTTTCGTATTTGAAACGTCGGGAATGGTAGAAATACGGGAATTTTTAGAATTTTAACAAAAAATTTGGAACAAAAAATACATATTTTCTTTCAATTGTTTATAAATTGTTTAATTCCTGGTCGTTCAAAACTATGAAACCAGTGTTTTTATCACTGTTGAATTCGCGGACCACCGAATTAAGAAGCACTGATCAACACTTAGCGTCTGTTCACATAGAATCCGTCGCGTTAGCGTTAACGATTCCATTGTCGATGATTGGTTAAATGAGTCAATTATTGGTATATGATTGGTTGAATATTTGTACGCTGATGCTGACGGTCCTATGTGGAACAGGCCTTACTTATGAGAAGGCATGGGATTTATTGCCTTCTTCTGTTTTTTCAACCTGCTTTTACTCAGATGAAAAATTTCCTTTTTGTTCGTGTATTTTTCTCTGTATTGAGAATTGATTAATCGGGCTAAGGACGTTTCTTTTCTTTCCATGTCAATCTGTTGCACTGGAAATAATAAAAATCTGATATTTGTCTTTCTTAAAAAATTATAGGAAAATTAAATTAAAACAAGTTTCTGTTTAATTTTTTAGGACGTGAAAGTACATATTTATTTTTGAATAGGAGAACATAAATTAAACTTGAAATCTAAAACTCAAAATATGTTTGTTAGAGTTTTAAAAAAACTTAAGTATAATATATGTAAAATATTAGCCATAACGTGTTTCAACCAGTGATCAGGGGCTTAGAGGTTAAGCAGATTAATTGTTGTGCACTTACGAAATAAAATAAGCCAAACCTAACAATCTCATCTTGAATCAAATAGAGGAAATAAGCTTTTTATAGCTAAAGAGTTATTCACAAAATGGGTCCAATAATGAGCGAGTAATCAGGTCCTTTATTTTGTTAGTCAAGAGGAATATAGTGTCGGCGAGGTGCCACGAATCGATAACAAAATATAATACAAAAAAACCTTTCTCCTTAATTTTGTATTTCATTCACATTAGATTTGCAGTGATAGACTTCATCAAAATGGATGGTTTTCCATTAACTATCAATTCCCTTATGTCTCCGTTCTTGAAAAGTTCTCCGGCATAGTGAGGCTTTAACTTTTGAATAGAGATAGTAGTTCGTTACAAAAAGTTTGATCGATATGACAAAATGCTGCTACAAGAAAAAGAAAAAGACATCAGTGAATTTTTGGCTAGTTCAAGGGCATTGATTTTCTCCCATTCTTTCATTATTTACCTCCAATTTCCGCAACATAATCGCAACCAATCTGATTGGTGGCGTACGTGGCGATGTTCCAATTAATTTTAGAAACATGCAGAATTTTTTTAAAATTCGTTTGGAATTTTTAAAGTTATAATGAATAGAGATTTCACAATTAAAATTACGGAAGCAATTCAAACACTTCGTATATAGGATTCGAATTCATATGACCCCTACTCGGCTGACAAGCCAATGAACTGAAATTCAATCACGACAATTCCCGCTGATGAGAAATTCAGAATAACAGGAAATTATTAGTTTAATTAGAGTGACCAATTAGCTTTAAACTTACCTGACAGAATCAGAAACATTCAGTTGAATGACACACTATGACATCCTTCGCCGAAACATGAGGGGAAACTTAGAATAAGAACTATTAATTCCAAACTAAGTCTCTATTTCATTACAATTCTTAGGATTAAATTAATTAGAAAAGAAAAAGTTTACTTTTCGCTAAACTTTTGTCTTTGCGACATTTTTTAAAGTTTGAAAGCAGTGCCAATAAAGGTCGTGTTGACGCTACAACTGTTTATTTCAGAGGAAAATTAATTCCTCTTTTTTGTGAGAAAATTAAATTCTCCAAGAGGTTTTTGTTTTACAGAAAAATTTTTAACAATTCAAATAAAATCTTTTTTTGTCAGAAACAAATGAAGCTGATCTATATTTTATGGAGATGTAACAAGAATGTTTTGAAACCTTTCTTATAACGAAACAACATGTGTTCAGGAGCGAAAAATTTTACATTAATTAAAAGATTGTGCTTTATGAAATTTGTGATTCTTCCCTTTGTTTGGATCAACGCACAGCATTTGGTTTGTTTTACTGAGTGTGTCTAAAATGTATGAATTCTGTACTCATGCTCAGTTAGGTAGATCTACTTACCTGTTTAGTTGTGATTTTGATGTGTATGCTACACCCGAAAATGGAAGGAAAAGGTTTGAGTTGAATTATAAAATGAATAATTAAGGAATAATAAATATTAATCTTTCTTATCTCTCTCAGATTCTCCCGCGTCGTATTGTGAGAAAATTTATCTTGCTATTTCCTAATAGCAAAGCATAAACATTGTAAAAGACCGTAAAAACTTGGTGAGATTTGTTGTCACTGCTTTTAACATACTTTTTTTTTTAATGTGATTCATTTCTATCGTTCTTATAGTAATATATTCCAAATTTAGAATAATTTTGAAAGCAATTCTTTACAAACAGTGATTAAATAGAAATTTTACTTGTTCTTATCTTTAAATTATTTAAAAAATGCAATTTGTATTTTTTAACCATATTTCCTCGCTAGTGCTTTAAATTGAAAATGACGTATCCACACGTTTTTCAAAAGGACAACGAATCTAGACAAACATTACCATAAAAGATGTTTTCTGAAACAAGAAGACGGGGGAAAAATCAATTTTTAATTTTAAGTAAAGAAAATGATGAAAACATTATTTTTGTTTTGCCCTCTCTCATCCATACTATCATATTTGGTTCATTCCTATGGATATTCTATTTTGCTAACAACACTGAAACTCGATGCAATTTAGACAAACTTAACCGTACGTCGCATGATTTTGCTTTTTCTTCTTAAAAAATTGACTTTTAATCATAAAAGTGCAGCAAAAAATGCAATAAAATTAACAGCAATTGCATTACTTCAAAAATAGAGACCAAAATATCTTTTTTAATATATATATATATATATATATATATATATATATATATATATATATATATATATATATAGAGAGAGAGAGAGAGAGAAAATTTGGTCACATTTAAAAACATCGAAAAGAATGTGCAGTCTTAAGCCAAACGCTATGCAGTATGGGATCTAGATACCGTTATTATCATCTGAAATATACTAAAAAAGGCAACAACAATTTGAAGAAAAGAAATTTAGAAACCCTACAAAGAAAGATCCCTGGGCCTATATTTTTTAACGTGCATGTACTTTGCATATGTGTTGGCTTTCGAAAACATTCGCTCACTCACCACGGGAGTAGGTTTGGGACATGACAACAAGATTTCAGTTGCCTTTTTTTTTTTACGGAATCTCTGAAGAGGACGCCGTCAGAATAATAAATGATAAGCTGCACAACTTGTGCAGCAAACATAAGAAAGAATGGGTTGTCACAAAATCAATGCCTATTGGTGGTTCCCCGGGACTCTCTATAATGCGAAAAAAGGTCAGGGCCCTCAGAAGAAGGGCACAAAAGACAGTGATCCCCACAACAGGGCAACATGACAATTTCAAAAGAGAAATAAGCGGCGTACAAGAAGGCAAAATGGCAGCAAAAGAAAATCGTTTCGAGAAATACATCGAACGGATCACCTCAGAGGACATCTCGGGAATGTCACTTTTACCATTCCTAAAAACGCTAGAAGTGACTGCGCAAAGCAACTGAGAAATGACCATTCAATACCCTGGAGCCCAAAATCAAGAGGCTCCTAATCCAATTACCAACATGGAAGTTGAGTACATTCTGGAAAACATGGCTAAAGGGAAAGCCCAGGTTTCGAAGGGTTCATTCTCACTATAGTAGAAGAATTGCATCTTACGGATGCCCAATTACTGGGAAAATTATATAACAAGTGCTTGACTACCATGAAATTTCCGAATACCTGGAAAAGAGCGAAGGTGGTCTACTTCCCCAAAGCGGGAAAAGACCCAACTAAGCCCAATGCTTACAGACTAATATGTCTTCTCCCCATGATGGGTAAGTGCTAGATAAGCTGATCACCAATAGACTCGTCGAACCCTAGGTCAAATGAAGTACTCTCAAAAGCCCAATTGGCTTCAGGAGAAACAGGAGCACGAACCGATGCCCTACAGAAGGTACTCGGAATCATGGAACAACAAGAAGGAAAAGCAACATACATGTATGATCACTTTGGACATACAAACGCCTTCAACTCGATCAACCCAAAAAGGGTAATGGAGGCGATCGAAGATCTGACCATTGACAATAATCTCAAGTACCTAATATAGATATCTTCAAAATAGAAGTATCCAACTCCTTCAGGAAGAATGGAAATATAACGTGGGAGTACCTCAAGGTTCCTCATTGGGACCATACTATGGTTATGGTGATCAATAGCTTATTGAAAGCAGAAGAATTATAATGTGGACTCCACATACAAGCCTTCGCGGATGACCTAGTCATCCTGATTAAGGCAAGTAGTCGATACGTTTTCCCAGCTAGCCAACAAAGCACTAACCAATTGCGAAATTGGGCAAACTACAATGAACTAAATTCAATATTGATAAGTGCAGCTATACTATAGTGGGACCAAAGTTCAAGAACCTAAGGAGACCGACCATCAAGCTATGTGGACAGGAATATAAATACGAAAATGAGTTAAAATACCTGGGTGTCTAATTGATAATAAACTCAACTTCAAACGCCCACTTAGATAACGTAGATGAAAATCCTTAGCAGTAATGCACAAGCTACTAAGGTACTCCGGGAAAAACCTGGGGTATAAACCACTTGTCGCAAAGAAATCTACCAACTGGTAGTTGAAAAGATATTGCTTTACGGAGTCCCATCTTGGTATAATGCTACACCGTAGTATGGTATGAATAAAGACTACTGCAGACTCAAAGACCATTTCTATTGCTCTTAACGAAATGCTATAAAACTCTTGCGACAGACACTCTAGCCGTCCTGGCGGGATGTCTGCCACTCGATATAAAAGCTAAATGGAAAAAAACTCTCCATGTTGTAACTAGGGAAAATGGCTCACATATAATTGAAGGAACAACCCTCGACAGTAATAGCTGCGAGGTTCGCAACTATAAAATCAACTTAGTTAAGGAAATCAGTAGCATAGACTGGTCAACCAAACTTGAGCCGAAGTGTAATACTCAGTACTACACGGACGGCTCGAAGATGGAAGACAGAGTCGGCTCTGGTATTATAAAGTATAATAATGAAGTTAAACAGTACGATGTTATAGAGAGGAACTCCGATTACAGTTCCTCATATCAAGCAGAACTTAGAGCGATAGAGATGGTAATTGAAGACGCGATTAGAACTCGAACAACAGAGTTCGATATATATACAGACTCCATGAGTGCACTTCAAGCACTCAATCGAAGAACTTTAAATGCCACTTGGTAGATAATCTTAAAAAGACTATTATTAATCATGATTTGGACATAAACTGGCATTGGATGAAAGCCCCATGCAGGTAATAGCAGAAACGAAGCGGTGGATGAAGTCGCCAAGAAAGCGACTCAGTTACCCACCATTAACAACATACACTGAAGTGCCACTGAATTAGGGATAACTACCTAGTAACGAGTTGGGCCTCCTCTGGCCTTGATAACGGCTGCCACACGACTAGGAATAGATTCAACAAGTTTCTTGAAACGTTCCACGGGAATGGCTTGCCAAATATTGGCTAAAGCTCTCCATAATTCAGTAAGGTTCTTTGGTGTTGTGTGATGGCCTTTCACGCCTTGTTGCAAAACAACCCAAAGATTCTCAATAGGAATTTAAGTCTGGATTCTAGGTGGCCAATACCTGACAGAGAAGTCAGAGGAATGCTCATCCAACCAGCCAGTAGCCAACCGGGACTTATGAGAGGTACATTTGTCTTACTGGAAAACTCCATTACCGTGCGGATAACAGAACAGCATAAACGGATGGAGGTGATCACCCAGCAACTCTACGTACCGAATTGCATGAGGGAGGTTGGTACACGCACCAAAGATCCCAAACTGTGCCACGAAAAAACACCCCAGACCATGATTGAGCCGCCATGCCCTTGTACAGTTCCAACCAGGCATGCAGGATCCATGGCTTCATGAGCCTGACGCCATATTCTCAGCCTCCCGTCGGCGTTAAGTAGTCGGAATCGAGACTCATCACTCCATGCTACTCGTTTCCAGTCCTCTACACTCCAATCTCTGTGCTCTCTTGCCCAGGCAAGACGTGCAGCCCGATGGCGAGTATAGAGCAATGGTACTCTCGTAGGTCGACGGCTCCCAAAACCCATACGGTGAAGCGAGCGTTGCTCAGTCCGTTTACTGACTGTACGACTGGCCACCGTCATTAACTGGGTGGTAATTTGAGCTAATGTTTGGCTTCGCTGGCTACGTACAATACGCCTGAGCCGTCTCTCACCACGCACTGTCAGGCTAATTGTCCTTTGAAGTTTGCCCGATCGCTAGTTTTTTTTCCACCATCCATGTATTCTTGGTATACTCTTGACACTGTCGACGTTGAAAATCCTAGCTGTCTAACGATTTCGGAAATTGAATGGCCCATGCTTCGTGCACCTACGATTTGTCCGCGATCGAAGGCGTCTAAATCAGGCAGTTTACCCATACTGTCAATTCCAACAACTAATTCAGAACAACCACAGTATGCGCTATATATGCAGTTACCACAGCGCCCTCACTTACGCATACATGATGCGCAGCGCTACACAATTTGCATAGGCTTTGCTATGCCTAATTCAGTGGCACTTCAGTGTATATAAACGAACCAGACGACGACAACTAAAAGGCATTTTATTGAAAGAAGCCATGAAACATTGGCAAGAAAGGTGGAATGAATCCACTGAAGCCAGAACACACCTTCGAGATTTTCCAGACAGTTCGTCTGGATAGAGTCCAAGGGGACTTCCTGAAGAACCAGGCGATTACTGGACACGGCTGCTTTGGACAGTATCAAGCCAGATTCTTTGGGAAGATGGACAGCTGCAACTGTGGGGAGGAACAGACAGTCGAGCACTGTCTGTTCGAATGCAGACATTTCGAAGAACATCGCGGTAAACTGCCAAGAGTCGCCCGAAATTGGACTAAACACAATTCTTTAACGATCATTTCTGCAGCCGAGTGGTTAATAAAATCGTTAAAGCGCTGATGGACATTCACGTCCAATCAGCATAAAGCTTGTCAATGTATTTCTACTCTGTATAACTACCTAAAGCTCTCACGCTATTTGTCCATTTTATATGTATTAATTTCTAGATGTAAACCCCAATGTATTTAAATGAATTGTATTATTTTTGAATAAAGTTTTGTGTTAATAGCGAGTATGACTCAATTTATGTTGTAATGTTTATTGCTAGGGATTGTAAGGATTTGGCTCTATGGGGCGACTCGATATAGTTGCAGACGACTACCAGGTACTGGACCAAGGCCCGGGTTGGTGGCTAATATCAACGTGCGAGAGAGGCACTAATCAGAACACCTCCTAGTTAAGTAGCCAAGTGTCGGAGCGAGGGATGTGCTCCATCGCGATGACCAAGTTATCATAAACTTGTTGGATGCCTTCACGGTGGGCCGATGTTAAGCTAGACTTACGGAATCTCTGAATTTCGTGGACTTTCAGCCGCAATGTCATAATTCCTTGATATAAAAACCGTAGTAAAATTATAGAAAACCGTAGAATATAATAAAATATCATATAAAAACTGTCCATTTACCCATATTCCAAGTACATTCATCAGATCATAATGTACAACAATGGTCTCGTAAGTTTTATTTCTTTTTTTCTTTTTTGGGGGGAGGGGAGCATTATATAATTACTCTAAACAATGAACTCATCACACGGGTTAGTATAATTTCCTAGAGGTTTAACAAGTTAGTGATTTAGAGCCTTAGAATAACCGACATTCTCTAAGTTGGTACCTGAAATAGGCAGGATGTGAGTGAGCGGATCTAAATTGATAGGAGAAACCACCCAGCCTAGTGGTGACAACAGATTATGGCTACGACGTTTTACGGCGGCAATGAGTGAGGCTCTGCCTCTGCGTGGACAACACCGGCTATAAAAACATAAAAGTAAGAAGAACAGCAGCGATAAATCGGAGGGCAAAGATTAAGAAGCAGGTGCATGGGGATGGAGAATTTTCCCAGACAAGAATAGGCGTCCAAAATAATTAGAATGCAAGACACATTTAAGATGCAGCCAATGCGAGTAGAAAACATAAAACATGAACCAACCTATCACCAAGGTGGCTCGTTCCCCAGCCCAATTAAGAGGTGGGGCGAGCGAATCGGAAGCCAAGAAGACAAGATCCAGTCACAAAAGAGAAAAGACATATAGTATATACATGGTGGGAAGCATTTTAGAGAGAACCCCCATTATTAAAAAAATGACAAGAAACTAAGCTGCCACAGGGCCGACAAGAGATCCCAGTATTACTAAAAAACTACAGAAACTAAGATGCTACAGGGCCGATGAGAATTCAAATCAACGAAGGAATGCCCCAGCGTGAGCTCCTTACGAAGAAAGAAACAGTGACGAACGTGAAAATACTTACTTAGCGAAGATCCGTAACGACGACAAAAGTGCAGTATAAAAGATGTGCCAACGCAACTATACTACTAGGCCGCTACTGAAGGTGTACGCATACTTAATAGTGGTTTGAACGCGCCCGACGACCGCCGCCAGCCAGTGCTGACTGACCCGCTGGAACAAGTGTGGAACCATCGCAAATCAACGCACAAGAATACCGGGATGTGATCATCGATCAATGAACTTTTTTAAGTGTCGAGATAGAACTCTTTTGATTAACTTAGTGCTCAGGGTCCCTCCAAACATTCACGAAGTGTTGTTATCCAAGTGGTGGAAACGAGTGCATCCGAACAGCGACAGCGGCCCCATGGGTGAGGCATATTTGCTAATAAATTTCACACTCCCTGTCTATTACAGTTTTTCCCCCATTGCCTCTCTAACCAAGGATCGGCGTTTGCTTAGTTTATGATAATAATACGCATTATAAATTGCAATTGAGTATATGAATCAATAAGGTGTTTGGACTATGAATTCGACCAGATGCTATCGTGTAATGTAACTATTTATAGATGTAAATAAACTGATATATGCTATAAACTAACGAGTATTCTTTCAGAGTTGTTCCCATTTTTCTTAGTGGTATAGTGAAACAGATTTGGTCGCAACGCGACATATACGATCACAGTCTAATAATCTCAGTTTGGGTTATTACAGTACCTTTAAGCTTTTGAATTGAAAAATGCAGTTTATCCATATTTTATCAGTAACTTTCAAAGATAGATGCAGTTTTTCAACACAGCTATTCAGAAACACATTTTATTGACGTTACTTACTCCTTGAGAGACAGAGAAATTCCCAATTTCTTTACATGCTCTCTTACATAACCTTTTTTCAGCTCCAGGAGAGATTTTAAAGCGAAACGCCATTATCTGCAACGTTTTAAATGGTTTTATTAGTTTTAGTCTAGACTTTATGTATTCAAACCTAAAGAATTTCTCTTGCTTGTTAATAAGAGACTGATGTTCTTATGTATTTTTTTGTTATTGTGTCATTTATGTTTGCATCATTTGTTTTGCGTCATTAAAAATGGTAAATTAGATTCAACAGATATAATTATTTATATTATGGCTGAAATCCCCCGTGTATTTGAAAGTTGTGTTTAGAAATTTATAATATTTCAGTCATTAGCATTTTATTTTCAGTATCTAATACATTTTATTTTTATTTAATATACAGCAGTAATTATTCTAAAGTTAATGATATTCGGTTGAGTATTAAGCATATTTGCATGAACTTCAGGAACTTTCAGAATCGTCCCCTTCATGATCGTATACTTTAACAGATAATACCTCATTATCAGTATTTATTAGTACAAATTATGCGAAAATGTACTTTGTAAATCAATTTTTTCTTTAAAAGGTTTTGGAAGGGAAGCCTTCCGGAAAGTTTTAAAAAGTTGAAATGATTTATAAAGCCTCCTTTAGTTTTATTCTAAAATAATAAAGAAATTTGCTTTTTCATAGCACTGCATATCGTTTATACTGATGCTTATTGGATCACCGTCGCAGAATTTATTTTTATATATACAGGGTGTTCGGGCTAAACGTATCCAAAAGTTATAGCTTATCTTTACGGGACCTACCCATTATAATTTTTAAAAAAATTATTTAAATAGAATGAACATCTCACTAAGTTTTAATATCAGTCATAGATTTCAATCATAGTAACATAGATTTCGATGTGTACACCTTTTGTAGAACAACAAACGTCTAAATGGTAATCCAGTTATTTCCAAGTGTTTCGTAGCATATCAGGAGTTATTACACGAATTGCTTGAATGATACGCTTCTTCAACTCATCCAGAGTTTCAATTTTTTGCTTATACACAACAAATTTAATGAATCCCCAAGCAAAAAAGTCTAATAACTCCTCATAAGCTACGAAATATTTGGAGAGAAGTGGATTACCATTTTGACTTTAGTCGTGCTACAAAAGGTGTACACATCGAAATCTATGATACTATGATCGAAATCTATGATTGATATTAAAACTTGGTGAGATATTCTTTTTGTTTAAATAAATATTTTTAAATTCTAATGGGTAAGTTCTGTAAAAATAAGTCATAATTTTTGGATACCTTTGGCCCGGAAACCCTGTATATTACACTGGTGAAATAATTAAGAGAATTTGCATATTTTATCGAATTTCATGAAAAGAACTGAACTGAATGTAAAACCACTGCTTCTAAACAAAAATGCAAATCTTGTACGTCAAATACGTAAGCGTACACGTGTGTGTAGGCGGAGCCAGTAGAGAAACAGGCTTTATAAGCGCGAGTAAGTTAAGACGCATTTCGTTCGCTAGCACACCTCGGTGAATTTCTTTGTGTTATTTTGCAGCAATCGGTTAATTTCAAATTGTAACAGTAAAAATGAGTAACACCAACGTTTAGATGATGGAACTGAGGTGGCCGAATTGAGGGGAGGCTAGAAGCAGGCCAATCTCATGTCCAAATTTGTAGAGAGTTCAATTCAACGCAGAGCGTCGTGTGGTAACTATGGAAACAGTTCCAGGATACCGGATCCATCGAGAGAAAGCCTGGGCAAGGTCGCCCAAGAGCCACGATGGCCCGAGAAGATCGCCATTTGTCGATTATAGCGAGGCGTAACAGGAGTACTACAGCTTCTCAGCTCTCTCGTGACTTATATGCAGCCACAGGAACCCGTGTATCAAGGGTGACTGTTTCCAAAAGACTTCAGGAGAGAGGGATGTTTCCAAAAGACTTCAGGAGAGAGGGTTGTTTGCAAGAAGACCTGCTGTTTGCGTTCCGCTCACTTCTACGAACAGGAGGAATCCGTTATCATGGTGCAGAGAGCATAGAGATTGGAGTATGGATCAATGGGCGACCATTTCTCTTCACTGATGAGTCCGGTTCAGCCTAAACACCGATTCTCGCCGTACGTTCATATGGAGAGAACCAGGGACCCGCTACCTACCCTCCAAAGTCCGCGAAATCGACCATTATGGAGGAGGAGGTTTAATGGTCTGGGCAGGCATCATGTTGGATGGCCGCACACCTCTCCATGTTTTTGAAAGAGGCACTGTGACTGGTGTGAGGTATAGGGATGAGGTCTTGGAGCCCTATGTTCGCCATTTCAGGGGTGCAGTTGGTCCTGTGTCTATTTTAATGGACGAAAACGCGATGCCACATAGAGCTCTTCTGGTCGACGAATTTCTGGAGAGGGGGGATGTTCGCGGGATGGATTGGTCAGCCAGATCTCCAGACCTTAACCCTATATAGCATGTGTGGGACGCTCTGGGGAGGGCAATTGCAACTCGCAACCCCCCTCCGAGAACCATCCAGGGAATGAAAACAGCGTTGCTGAACGAGTGGGACCAATTGCCCCAGGAAATGATAAACTGCCTTATTTCAAGTATGAAATCACGCTGCGAGACCTGTATATCTGTAAGAGGGGACCATACCCCCTATTAACCCATCTATTAACCCATTTTTTTGTATATTCTGCAACCGCTGTTTCATACCTTCCGACTCCAACGAGTGTTACGCACGATCATGCGTGTGTATTACAATTATTGAATGGTTATTTGTTTTTTATTGTATCAATGTATGTACATATCAAATTTCATTAAAATCGGTACAGTAGTTCTAGAGATAATCGATCAAGTCTGCAAATTTTCTTAATTTCTTACATCAGTGTAGTTAAAAATTCCTTAAAAAGATAACTTGTATTATAATAATGAATATTGTAATGTATTGTTTTAAAACCCTTTCAGTCCCAAAAGTTTATTACTCATTCTAAAAATATGAAATTCCTGAAATGTACTCATTTTATGTCCAGTATAAAGGAACAGAAAGAAAAAAAAATTTTATATATTTATCAAAATATTTAAATGATTCCAAATGGTATCATTGGGAAATAAAGTATGCACGAGTTAAACATAGAGGTTGATGCCATTTGGAATCATTGGAATTTGATGTAGGGGGGAAAAAAAGTAAATATTTAATATATTTTGATCTATACGTGTATCCGAAGCAAATATAATATATTTTAATGAATAAATAATATATCTTTAATGAATATAATAATGTATTTCAATAATATATTTTAATTATTTTACATGAAATTTTTAAAACAATTATTAATTTTGTTAAGGACAAAGTGATACATTGCATTTTTCACACATTATTCTGGTGTATGATTTGATACACAATTTGTATCTTCTTTTTTTCCTTCTATATGAAGAGGCCAAATGGCCTCTAAATTGTCAAATCTGACATCAGCAATAGGATTTGCATATTCATTAGGTCTACAACACCCATCCCTTGTTATAAAGATCAAACAAGTGTAGTCTTTACATCAAAAAGCTTTTTGAAGCAACAGACCATCTTTTTTACACTCTCCACAGGTTCCACTCCACAAAAGATAGAAATGACAGTGACACATTTATTATCAAACCATCTCACTGTTGTACTGTTTTTATCGTCTGTTGCATAATCGTAGCTTCCACGTCCAGAATCTTTCAAATTTTTCTCATCTTTAGAGAATGGAAAGCCATTTTTCGAATTTTGGGGAATTCTACTTTCCTTAACAGCTCCTGCCATTAGTAGATTGCAAGCCTGAAGTTGCACAGCTAGGTTGTATGATGCGAACCAATTGTCAACAAAAGTTTATGATTTTTATTTCGTGGTACTGTCTCTGCCAATCGTATTACAACATCACCACTTATCCCAAGCTTTGTCTTCTTAGCTAATTTTGAAGCAAATCAGTAGAAGTACACTTATATTCAAATAATACAATTAAAGTATTCAAATTTTGTACAACCATGTGCCACAACCGCAAGCAATCGTAAATAAAACATTACAGGTGTTGAGTTTCCCTCCCCATTGATAACTCCCCAATGATGCCATTTGGAATCACTAGTGTTTGGAAAAATGAAACAACAAAGTTTCGGATAATTTGTTTTAAAAAATTGCCAAAATATTATTTTTAGACATATTTAAAAATTATAAGAGACTAATTTAAACATTATTATTTTTTTAATTACATCTACAATGAAATTGATTTTAACTCGTTTTTAGATTTCAACTGACACTCAAACATCAAATAATTCTTCCTTTACTGGGATAGTGCTGCAATCTATTGGGTAAAGGAAAAAATATTTTTGAATAGTAAAAAGTACAAATATTTTAATAAAATTTATTTTATATCACTGGCAGTTCTGGCGGCTGAGAAAAAAATATTGTGAATATCATGATTCCAATTGGCATCACTGGGAGGGAAAGGGTTAATGGTTTGGATTATTTCTATAAAGAGATGCAAATGCATTTTATCAAATCTCTTTTATCATTTTTATTTGTTAAGAGGTTGGTATTTGCTCAAATTCTTTTTAATTGCTAATAGCAGAATATAGAAAAAATGTTAGTTTAAATTAAAGAGTATATTAAAAGACACATTTTTTATATTTAGTCGTTCTACAAAGGTATACACATCGAAATCTATAATACTATGATCGAAATCTATGATTTATATTAAAACTTGGTGAGATGTTCTTTCTATTTAAATAAATATTTTTAAATTCTAATGCATAGTTCCGTAAAAATAAGTCATAACTTTTGGATACATTTAGTCCGGACACCCTGTATTAGAGGGAAATTTCTCTAAAGCGTCAAAGAGTAAAAAAAAGGGTAATTTTTACAGTGCATATAGTATTTATATTGCGTGCAGTAAAATATGTCTAAATCAAGGTTTGCAAGAACCTTGATTTAAAATATAAATATTTAGTGCATATTGTATTACTATATAGAATTAATTGATCTACTGGCTAGTATTTAGACTAGATAGAAATCTGACTAAATTTTTACAAGCCTAACGAGCTGGGCTTTTCTCAGGTGAGTAAGTTCAGGCTAGTATATTAGGCAACGATATATCAACTTTAGATAGTAAATTCATTAAAGATAATAAGAAATGTAGCTTTTTGTTTATGAAAAAGATTCTATTTAACCCTAAAATTTGCCCCCATCCTAGAAACAGAAGAACTCGATGTGTTAGTATCTTAAGTATGGTAATGGTAAGTAAATTTAAGTTCACTCAACGTAAAATGCATGGCGCAGAAGTATGGAAATTCAAATCGGTCCAATTATTCTTAAGCCGCAAAAGAATTTATTTCAAGCATTTCCTTCGAAGCAATTCAATAAGCCATAGCACGTGATTATCCGTACAGTTCTTTACACTTTTATTCTAAATTCATGATAAGTGGTAAATAAAAAGCACTTTTAAGTCGAATGCAATTAGTGTAGCATAATATGAGTAGCTCATACATTTTTCCATTGTGTAATGTCAATTGCATGTTTTCTACCACTACTTGGGGGAAAAGATTCGCGTTTTGAGTGCTTTACACCTTTGCTATTTTTTGCGTCGCTTTTAAGCAAATGGGTTATTAAAATACCTAGAAACACGAAATTGTAATACATGAAAAGCCGAAGGAATTCTGTTCTCAGGGTTATTAATGCCCTCTCTGCGTGCAACATTTAAATGTCATTGTATTTCATTGTAATTTCTTTTGTCCAACGAAGTTACTCTGACCGTTTTGCATTCATTAAAAAAGCGTTTTAATCAAACAGATTAAATGAAGTACCCTTTTTCGGATACTTGAGCTTTATTCAATTTTTAGATGCCACGTATTTAAAGATAAAATTTGTGTTATTCTTCTCTAGTAAATACCAAAAATCGTTTTCAATAGTGTGCTTACTAAGAACTTAGATTTAAAACTTTGTCAATAGATATATCAGGATATTTGGTGATAACAACAATCAAATTATACTCTGGTCTTTTGATCCGCTATATTTATAAATATTTTTTCTACTTTCCTAACACCCAAAATATACTTTCTAAACATATCTCTTGGAGTTTCGGCATCAACATATTCATTTAAATGTTCCTTTTGACTTTAAAAGGCAATTAAATTATATTAGTAATTGTAACGGATTACAATAAATATTGATCCTTCCAATAGTCTCTTTTCCTGCACTCTTTCGATCCACATCTTAGCACTTTCCGAAATTATCTTGAGGGTGATTGTTTCAATTAATCTTTCAATATTTATAAATTATATGTGAAATCCAAAGAAGTATCCCTTTTTCTTCAAATCTAGAAATCTACTTCAAAAACTCGCGGTCACTGGGATCCCAAGGGGTTAATACGTCAGTATTCGGTACTGAAGCTGCTTGGTTAAATATTGACAAGTACCACTGAGTTCTCTAGTGTCTTCGCTGGGTATTAGTACGTTAAATCTGTAGTCTCAAAAGTCCCTCCGTGTGGTTTATAAGGGTAGGAAGAGGATACGACCCCCTCCAATTTCTATCCTGGGGATGCTCGGTCTCAATTGTGGTTTCACAAAGAGGGTTATTAAGCTCACTATAATAGTGTTCCCAATGTAAAGAAGCCAACAAATCTTCGGAGTTTCTGTGTGAATGTCCTCATTGACAAGTGCTCCGCACTGGTAAGCAACTATTTAAATCTCGCAATTAAAAATCTTGGGAATACACAACTTCTTAAAATTCCCAAGTCTCTTGTAAGTGAAAACAATCTCGGATTTCAAATCCGATTTAAATAGTGTTAAAGACAATACATCCCAAATTTGACTACACTTGCTACACCTTTTCGATCACTAATTAATCCTTTTCTGAATATTATTTGCACTTTCTAACGCAATATTACGGGTATTCATTTGTTGTTACGTTGTAAAAAGAACTCGTTTACGAACAACAGACAAATTTTGTCTAAAGAGAGGGTGATATCATTCAAATGTTATGACAGATTTTTTTAAGGAATCCCTAAAAAGGTAGTTATTTAAAATTAGGTATACGTCGGTACTGGAGACGTGCAGCTACTGTCCATTCAGAATTAAAATTTAAATAGATATAAAATAAATTAAGCTTTAAAAAAATGTTGTATTGCCATTAAGGGGAAATACGTCATTTATCATCTGATTGGAATATATTCTTAACTATAATCTGAAATATAATGTTTCTGCATAATTTTGCTTAAACGAAAACAATTTTCAGAACTTGTATACTATGAAAACTCCTGTGTAGCTGACAGTGTTTATTTTACTATCATCGGACTTCATTTTTGCTCCACCTTGAACATTTTCAACTTGTTACTTACCGTAATAGCTCCCAGCAAACACGTTGAACGCCCTTTAGAAATCTGTTCGCCATTTCGTTGTCTACTTCGCACGAGAAGTATTTTGTCTGAAGGTGTGGCACTAAAATGATGAGATGTGATACTAAAAATTATGATGCATTGGAAAGATGAAGGTGGAGCCACATTTAATACTCTGGCATGGCATTACAAATGGCCATAACTTGTTATTCTGAAAAAAATACAAAAAGAATGTGACAATAACAAGTCGATTTTTAAATGAAGTACCTCATAATTTATTTCAAATTAAACTAGATGGGTGAGGCTTAGGGCCGGTGGCTTAGTGCCGTTTTTACATAAAGTTACATCGTTGAGATCAGCATATCAGCCATAAGGATCAGGAGGCCGGGATCGAATCGCCGATATTTGCCGGAGAACTTTCGGCCTGGGCGTCGGAATCTGGAATGGTAGAAACATCCATAGTTAGCAGGCACTAGACGATATCTGTTTCTGCAATTCAAACTTCGCTCCTGTGCTGGCCCCGTCACGTGACGTGAAGAGGAAAACATCTGGAACTTGGCGACCCAGCGGTCACCAGCAGGCTCCGCCAAAGCGATAAGACAAAGGGTTATTTTGTGTGTTCTACGAGGGGAAGGGGATAAATGGAGAATCCTTTTCTCCAAGCATTAGGCAACCCTTTTAAGGATTAACATTGGTATTTTCTGTTTGCCGCTGATAAGCGATGAATGCTGATAACGTGACCAAAAGGGTGCACATTTTTTGAGAAAGAAGTGAATGTCTGGGGGACTATATACCCCTGTAAAATTATACCCAGAATACACCCCGGAGTACATGACCAGATGGACCCGTGGCAATATTCTCGTAAATCCCCTACTCTCCTTTAAATGTTATATCTTCGATTATGTACTTTACTCTGAGAAGCGGTCTTTTGTAATTTCAACTATTAAAAAAAATACATGTCTTACTCTGTTCGTGTAGAAGCGTGTCTGTAACAATAGCTACTCTCTAAGGCACTGTTCACATTGCGTCCATAAGGGTCAGCGTTAAGGCCTGTTCACATAGCGTAAGCATAAAGGTCAACGGGATGTTCACGGATGATGATACGTGAGTCAACGGATGATTGTCATAGCGCTCAGCTATATGATGGTTAAAATGTAACGCTTTTGCTAACGGACTGCCATGTGAACAGACCCTTACTCGCATCGAAATATATCTAATCAAGCCCAAACCTTAAAAGTTTCGTGGCTAATCGTTCGGAGGTCTGTGATTGGTTGAAAATGTTTCCATGCGGTTAACGCTGATTCTGACGAACTCAATGTGAATAAGGCTTAACCATTTATCAATGGCTACGGTTAGAGTCATGGGTAGATTTTTCGGAGAATGAAAGGATAATCATTCTCTTCCTTGCTTTATGTGGGCATGTGTGATATTCCCGTGATATCTTCCAAGTTAAAATGGTATCTGTACAGAAGATCCATTCTAGTGTAGGAGCGTAATTAAAATAGAACCCATATCCATACCTGTGGGTGACGACAAGACAGGTATTCCAAAGGCATTGATATTCATGCCTTTCTGCCAATGAATTTTTTATGCATTTGTAAGCCCGTTATGTGGTATTTTCTTTTTATTTACTTTAAAATTTAAGGGTTACAGTTTAAGTACAGTCTTATGATTCCAATTTGTTGTAAGTAAAAGTTTTATAATCACCAAATGCGGTAAATGTCGAATTATCGATAAAATATTATTACAACATCAAAATTATTTTATAATGTTTAAACAAATTGTTCCAAAACATTTATTAATTTTGCTAGATAAATTCAGAACTAATATTAAAATAATCTGCATTTAAGTGGTGATTCTTATAAGAATTGCATTTAAAACCATAAAATCTCAGAAAATAAGTTTGAAAAGCAAGAAGTGTGATGGCAGATGTGTTAATTGCATTACATATTGTAATTAAAATACCTGTTTTATCATAACTTTGCTAGCTCATTTGCCTTTTACACCTAAATGAATTGAAAATCTTGTCAGAGGGCAAATGAGATGTTCTCGTTGAAGGATGATTGTATACGATGTTAATTCAGGTAAGTAATCAAGATAAGTACTCCGGTAATTCAATTTGTGTAATGGCTGTCTGATAATTATTGCTATAGTGTGAGTAGTACACTGAAATTTATTCCAGGGGTCATGCACAAGCTTCGAACGAACCTTATGAAATACAACAATCATTTTAACAAGCCTTTGATTTTACTATGAAAAAGTATTGTTCGTGCACACATATTATGCTTTATTTCATCAAATTTTGCTCAATAAAATTTCACATTTCCAGTTTTGTTATTAAAAGGCTCACTGCTTCTATTGAACCTTACAATATTTTTCAATTAAGTACTTGTATTTTCTTTAGCCTTCGAATATTCATATTTTAAAGGCTTAGGTTATTTTTAAGAAATTTATCATATCAAGATTGGTTATATTTAAAAAAGCTTTCTGCAATATCGTATTAATAATTATCTTTTCCATTCGTACAGCTATAAGCGTGAAATTCGTGAGAGGATCCTAGTTCAGTTCTTGACTCCTGCCAAAATCGGTACCAGTTCGGTGAACTTTTGACGTGACAGTTAGAAAAAGATGACTTTTAGTATTTTTACAGAGGAAATAGCGTTCTCTTTACCTTGACTATAGTCTTTCGTTCTTTTAAAATGGCAATTACGCGTTAAAGTTTTTGTTTAGATATTCATGAGTTAATATTTTGTTCTCTTCGCCTCTTAAAAGAAGGCCTAAAATATGCTAATAGAAATTTTATTTGGGAGAAAATTTTATTCAATAAGAAAATACTTTTAAATATTTAAATAATATGTTATTGTTTCAAAGCACCACGCAAAAGTGCCTTAATCTTTACCGGGGAGGGGGGGGTGTTAAGGAATAAGGGAAGGGAGAGGGGGGAACTTATTTATCTCTGTATCACTCTGGAAAAAAATACTTTAGATATATATAGGTCTAGATGCAAATTAATAAAACTCATGAAACACTGCACGAACTCCAGAAAATATGCTGTAAATAATCATGTGATTTTCATCCGAAAAAAGCTAATTTTTTATTGAAAACACTTCTTTTGCATTTGATCTACAATTACGAGTATCGAAAGATGCTATTATGGACAGATTGCGTATTTTTGTTACGTAATGCATACAAGTCCAGACAGGGATAGACAAATTCTAAAGACTTAATTTTTCTTATATCCAAGTCACACATTCCGGCATTATATCGTTTTAGTCGCATGTCCTTCAACTAAGACACACCTTTGTAAAATAACAACACCTTTACAGATAACATCCTCGGGTCATCTCTGCATCCTCGTTGAATACTGAATATGATATATTTCGACGATATAAAAGCCTAATATTGAAGGCATTCATTCGCTATTCATTGATAACTTTCGATCAGACTACAATGCAACGTGCTCGCAAAGTATAAATAGACATACATGTCGAGAGTCATGTTACGTCGACAGTTTTTCTATCGGTGAGTAAACCACTTATAAATATGAATAAAGCTCGCAAAACGTTATTTACTGCGAATAAATTGAGTCTGCCAAACCCATCTTGCAATTCATCATGCACCCAATGACTTTCCTTTTAACTAGCACAAGACATTTATCTGCACTAGATCATGTCATTTGACAGGAAAGATATCGATTAAAAAGGATGCTTTTGCTCAGCACTATTCTACGAACTTTTAATAAAAGACAGCCTGAAAATAATAAAATTGAGTGATATACTTCCGAAAATGCAGTTAAAAGTAGTATTTATATAGGTGGGTCGTGGTAGATTCTGATCTCTTTATATTGGGCTGCAAAATGTGTTAGGAATAGCAATAAGTGAAAATCGCGTGTTTGCAAAATCAATGTTATCGTGATATAAATATGACGTGTAAAGGGTTTCACTTATTGGAAATAATTGGTTGTTTTAAAAATATCCTCAAATTGAAAACTGTCACAAAAGTGAATAGGTGTAGAGCTTCATGTTCTTCTTCTCGTTAAGACTGCATTTTAAGGGAAATTAAATATATTTAAATATTAATTAAAGGAACAAATTAGAGAATAGGAAACGCAATTTTTACATTCTTCACAAAGTTAGCAAACACAAGTCTGTAATCACATATATAATGTTTTATTCTGACTACAGATACTGTAGTATACCGCTGAAGAAAAAACTAAAAATAATTCAGGTAGTCTCTTCTAACGAAACTACCGCGGATTATTAACGTAGGATTACTTATCATTTCTTAGCTCTTTTGTATATATATATATATATATATATATATATATATATATATATATATATATATATGTGTGTGTGTGTGTGTGTGTGTGTGTAAGTAATGACACGGACGCGGGCCGAAGAATGAAGGGCTGAGTGGCATAGTTTTGATTATGATTCTTCTTGCTTCATCTAATTGAGGATAAAATGGATAACTTGTCACCCGGCCGTGCATCACAAATGTTTAAATCTATTCCTGCAACATCTTCCACCTCGGACACACAAAATACCACAGCTTTTCTAAACTACATGTTTATTTGTAAGGTACACAGAAATACAACATCTCGGGGCAACATACAAATGAAAAAAGCATACATGTACGTGATACCAAACCTTAAATAAACTTATCTCGTCATGTGATCGTAGTAGGGTTTAATTGGTTAAAAGCTAGGAAAAGGCGTGACTAATGCGCTAAAGCATTTAATTTTCTGCCCACGCTACGCAAGTTCAGTTTTCGAGTAATAGGCCGCCATTTAATATTTTCTCTCGAGGTTATTAGAACTTAGAATCAAAAGCGAAAATAGTGCGAACGCCGCAGGGAATTTAGAATAAATTAGAATTTAAAAGAGTTATGGGACTTTTAATGTTATATATATATATATGTGTGTGCGTGTGTGTTTTATGCATATATGTTTCTATATATATGTACGTATGCATACATATAGAGTAAGTATGCCTAATATGAGACCCTAGCTTATAGGACGTATAAAGTTCTGCCGCCTGGCGACTGGAGCGTAAAACGGTAGTCTATTGCATCATTCGTAATTGGTGAGTCAGTCAAGTGTTTGCAAGCGCACACAAAGGTGCAGTATTTTTTTTCCTGAATGTGTGCTTGTCGACTTTTTTGCATCACCATTTTCATTGGCTGTTTCAACGTTTAAGGTGAGACTCTTATTAAAACCGTTAGTATTGAATAGGTATCTATAAATGTGGTGTGTAAACACGCCTGTTCTTTTTAAGCTAACGTCAATCCTAACCTAAAACATTCGTTGGCGTGTTCAACAACATGGTCGTTCCCAATATGAGACCCCAAATCATGCCTAATATGAGATAGGGTCTCATATTAGGCATTTTAGTTTTCACTCTCACAGCCGTGTTTCCTCTGAAGCTGCAGATGCAATGACGCCCAAGCGAAATCCACAACCATATAGCAGTAGTGACAATGTGGATGGTATTGATCAAACAAGTTCAAACCAGTTCTTAGTGACTCCTGAAGAAATAAATCCCTTGCCTACGTTACCTGAGAAAAACACCTCGAAACCAAGTGGGGCCCGTAAAGCCGATGTTATTACATCATCGCCTTATAAAAATAAATTGATTGATAGCATTAATAAAATAACTGCAGCATGTTCGAAAAAACTTTGTTTCCTACAAGAAAAAAAAAGAATAAACCTAAAAGATAAGAAATGAAACGATAAACAAGGGAAAAGAGATTAAGATAAAAAAGAAAAGGATAAGGAAGCAATAAAGGCAAAGGGGTCCCTACAGAAAGGGGAAAATTAAGGATGGATGAAAATGCAACACTAGTTAAAAACCAGAGAACGAATAAGCCTAATTATAGCTATGATGATCTCAGCTCATTTGAAGATGATGAAAAACTTTCTCTCCATGACAGCAGTGATGATAGCATTGATGAAAACGACGCTGAATGCCTTTTTTGTGGTTGTTTATTTTCAGAAGACAAACGGGGAGAGCAGTGGCGTCAATGTAGAAGGTGTTTCAGGTGGGCCCATGAATATTGTGGAGCTGAAGAACTTTTTATTTGTAAACAATGTGAAAAGTTTGAATCTAAAAATAAAAAGTAAACAAAACCTGTAGTGTAAACCAACTAATTTGTTTAAAATGTCACTTTTCTTTTTCCCCTATTAGTGTATATAGGTAACTGTTAACTAATTATTGTGTACAGTTTTGTTTTTACGAACTTTTCAGTAATTCTAATTCATATTTAGAGTGGGGAATGGGGGTCTCAGATTAGGACTACCTTTTTCAGACCCCAAAAATGGAGCACTTGTGTTTATAATTTTATACAAGAAAACTGTAAGGTTATTTTCAAATTTCTGTCATTGTTATATGTAGTAAAATGTATGTATTAAAAGGATATCAAGTTGGTATTATAATCCTTCACTTACTTTCCTAGTTATATATGAAAATAAAAAGGGGTCTCATATTCGGCATACTTACTCTGCATATGTATGTCAAAATTTTGACGCATTTTGGTACTTTACTGTTTAACTGTTTACTGTTTGCCCAAGCGATACAGACTGGATATGGCGCACTGCCAAAATTATAACTCGCGAGTGACTGACGAACGGACGGTTTTAGCGTCTGAAATTTTGCTTTCCGAAGGAAAGTTATGGAAAAACGTAATCCTACGTTAAAGATTTTTTTGAATCATTCATAACTGTTTTCAGTTATTTATGTCAAAACAGGAGAAAGAGAATTTATATCATTCCCCTTATAATATTTAAGTTCAACTTTCATAATTCTTTTTGAAATTTTCTGAAGAAGAAATACCAAGAGTTAACTTCATAATTATCAAATAGTATTATATGTTAGTAATAAAAAATTGGTGTATTTCTCAGTATCGACTAATAGATACCTACATAATATGTACCTAAATAATCACCTATATGTACCTAATGTATATGATACCTATATGTATACCTATATGTATACCTATATGATACCCATACCTATATGTACCTAAATAATCTCACACTTAATCATGATTCTAACGCACAATGTAAACAACACTTTAATAGCTTGAAACTTTAACTAGAAAAAAATATAAATTTTGATTACAAGCATTTTCTGTTATTAATGACATTCTTTTAAGAATCTGAAAACAGCTATTTTTCATTAAACATTTTAGATTAAAGGAAATTTAAGTATAATAAATTATGAAAATTTAAAATGTACATTATTATTTAGCTGAGGGTAAAAAAAATTTTAGGACTGGGTCTTGTATGCTTAAATGATACGAAATTTTTTATACTTCAGTTTAAGAAAGTGTATTCGAGACTAAAAAATATTCAAATATTTATTTTCTGGCCCAATTTCATACGATCGATGTCAGAATAGAGGAAAACACCCCAAAAACTAAACAAAATCTCAAGGAAATTTTTAAAATAATCTCTTAATTCTCTCCCATCTACCCAAAATGCAAACGTGGAATAGAAAATAAAAATTCAGGTAGTGTCTTCCAACGAAACTACCACGGGTTATTAAGTAGGATTCCTTATCGTTTCTTACCTCTTTTCTATGTATCTACAGTGTTGGAATTGATTATGAAAACATGGTTTTTAACAAAAACTTCTTTACTATTCATTAAAATGAATGAAATTTTGTACATTATACACTGCTATGTTAACAAAGATTTACAAAAATAAAATTTCATAATAATAATAACAAAACATAAGGTAAAAAATTAGATTTTCGTAACATATAAACATGGAAATTGATTTATGAAATATCACATTTCATTGGCTATTCTGAAGTAATGTGACAAAAATTTGCATAAAACAAAGTAACGTGACCTGCGCAGTAGACATAAAAAGCTTTATATATTGGAAGAAATACGTTTCAGCCATACTTTTCACGATGGGTAAACGAAAGGTGTTGTCTGTGGACGAAAGAGCCAAAATCGATGCATATCTAGAATGTGGAAAATCTGTTCTGGAAATTTGTAAATTAGTTAAAAGGCCAGTTGGTGTGGTATATAACTATAAAAAAGATTCAGCAAATTTTGGAAAAAATTTTAACAAAAAAGGTAATCCACGTTACCTGAGATGGAGAAAGGGGGATTCTTCAGCTTCTATCAAAAACTGGCCACAATTCAAAGCAGATTTGTGCGGATCTATCACTTCCTGTTATTTCTAGAATAGTTAGGCAAATTTTACATTCTTCATGGAGCGTGAGATGGTCGAAGATGAAATCTAGAAAGATACTTCTGCGTCACGAGCAGATGCGTTTTCAGTTTTGTGAGAAGAACATGACAATGGGTGACAATTGAAATAAAGTCATTTTTCCGAGGAAAAGAAATTTAATTTGGATGGCCCCGATGGTTTGAGGTATTGGAGAGATCTCCGAAAAGAACCAAAATCTACATTCAACAAAAATTATGGTGGTGGAAGCTTGATGGTTTGGGCAGCGATTGCTTATGATGGCAGAAGTGAAATAGTATTTATAAATGGTCGTCAGAATTCATATGATTACAGCTTAGTTTTAGAAAATTCCTTTCTTCCATTTGCATGGCAATATTATAGTTAAGATTACATCTTCATGCAAGACAATGCAAGTATTCACACTTCAAAAGCAATGAAAGATTGATTTGACGAACAGAATATTGTTCTTTTAGATCATCCATCTAATAGTCCTGATCTGAACACCATCGAAAACGTTTGGGGACAGCTTGTTCGAATGGTTTATGCAGACGGGATGCAGTACACATAAACTTGTAGAATTGAAAGCTTGTAGAATTCAAAATATTGTTTTATCAATGCCATGTGGAATAAAAGAAACTTTGACGTGGAAAGGCGGCTTTACTAACTATTAATTTCAATGAAATGTGATATTTCATAAATCTATTTCCATGTTTGTATGTTACGAAAATCTAATTTTTGACCTTATGTTTTGTTTATTATTATGTATGAAATTTATTTTAGTAAATCATTTGTATACTTAGCATGTATAATGTATGAAAATTCATTCATTTTTAAGAATATTAAAGAAGTTTTTGTTAAAAACCATGATTTCATAAATCAATATCCAACACTGTATGTCATGTATGTGTTATGTATATATGTATCTATATATATATATATATATATATATATATATATATATATACTATATATATATTATCATATATATATATAGAATATCTATATATATATATATATATATATATATAATATATGAAACAAATTTTATGCCCCGGTTATGCGACTACAAGCCGTCCATCATCTCCCTTTGATTATTACACACACACACCACAACATATATAGATTATATGTGTGTGTATGTATTTATATAAATCTATGTATATCAAAATTTTGACACCTTTTGGTACTTTTCTGTTTAACTGTTTACTGCTTGCCCAAGCGATGCATGCTGGGTTTGGCACGTTGCCAAAATTATAACTCGCAACGACGGACGGTTTTGTGCGTCTGAAATTTTTCTTTTTGGAGGACCGTTAAGGCGGAATGTAATCCTACGTTAAAAATTATCTTATTTCCCGAAAGTAATGGAGGTATAATTTATGTACTATTGGATTTAACACAAAAAAAATACATAATTTCAATCACATTCGGAATTCTGGGAAAGCAGATATTTCACGAAGTATTTGTTTCTACTTTCCAGCGGCTGATGAACTTGATCTGATTAAGCGTCAATTTTTGTGCCTGATTTTATTAAATAAAAATGTACCACAGTTGATGTAAAATGACAGATACTTTCTAAAGGATGTAATAGTAATTCAAAACAGAATTTAAGAAAAAATTTAGGGCAATGGAAACAATATACAATACACTGTTTTGTGCATCTTTATTGATGAAGGAACAGTTCACACCTTTTTTATTGATAGGTTTAAGCAGGTTGTCATCTCTCTCTCTCTCTCTCTCTTCTCTCTCTCTCTCTCTCTCTCTCATTATCTATATTATATAATTAGTATCGCTCATAGAGGTCGTTACCTGCTCGAATAAGTTCAGCAAATACCATCTCAAAGGATTATTTAACGGGAGGTTCGAATTTTCGAAATTAACAAGTGACCAAATCCTATTCTTTCATCTGTACTCTAATACTGCCATCGTACTTTTGCACGCATACTTGAAAGAATTACAGTTCTTAACTTCGCTTACTTTAGTTGGAAAGATTTACCTGATTTTATTATGATTTCCCTTTGAACAAATACCAATTAATAAACAACATTTTGTTAATCTCGGGATTTCTCGAGAAATAGAAATTGCTTTAAAACGATTGGGATGCTGGGAGAGAAACCTTGATCGTATGGTGTATTTTTGGGGAATTAACTGTAGACAATGTGTTCAACTGCTTACTCCCAAGAGTGTTTAGATATTCACTTGTCAATGTAGAATTTCAAGAGTTGAAAAACTTCCATTGTTGCCGCCTAATATAAATTATGAGGATGTATTGCATAACCTTGCATGCTCCTAACACAGTGTTGAAACTTTGACAACCCAGCCATGTAACTATTGTAAGCATTTTTACTTCCACTTGTAATCCCTAAAACGTTAAAATAATCTCCCTCGGGTAATTTACACGCACGCTGCTCTGCTGCTGCATGTTCACCTTTTTCCGTGCCGTATATAGCTATGAGCTCTCAATACTACACCTACCTGCCACGCCGGGGATGCGGGTTCGATTCCAGCATAAGACTTGGTTGTATTCTGGGGAACCGGTCAGTCTTCCGCCTGCAAAAGGAGCCCCGTCTAGAAAGGGGAGCTGCAACCCATCGTCCATCGCTGGTGTCATCATTTGTTGATAAAATTCTTCTGTGATTGTGTGATTTGTCTCTTTCTATTTCCTTGTAATCGTATGTACACCAGACTGGGGTATAATGTCGTCATCCCCCAGGGACATTAGCCCAAAAAGAAAAAAAATGCTACGCCTCAAAAGCAGCCCCGCGTTTTTCACATCCATGAAATTGCATACTTATAAAATGCTTTACTTACAAAACCTAATTTTCGGGTTCCTCTGTGCATTCCCCCCTCCATATGTACCTGCAAACATACGTACCTTGGGCAAAAAAATCTAGAGAACTTTTCTTTAATATTTCATTTTATGGGATTTAAATCTTTGTATACTATCTCATTTATAACTAGCACAGAAGCAATAATCCAGCAGTATACCCCAATTTTTACCTTAGTTAATAATAAGACATATTCTATGGTCATCAAAATGTTCCTTTTTATTGTATAAAACACATATTTCTCTTAGGAAAATAAATGTACATGATTCTTCCATCTACTCCTAAATATGTTTTTTAATTAATTAGTTTTCCTTGGTGCATTCACGACTGATTTTGAACTAAAACTGAATTAAAAATTCCATAATTTATGCAACATGTTATCGAGGCTGGTTCCTTACATCCACTTCATAAGTGAAATATTCTTATTATAATTCGCCTCTATAGTGACGGTGATCTAAATACGCTTTTAAAAAATCGAAAACTCAGCATCTAAAAGTCGAGTTATACTTTAAAATATGTTTCGCTCCTTTATAGTTCAACTTCTGATCTTTAATCGAATGTGTCATCGAGAGCAGGTTGCTGAAAGTATAAAGCAAGTTTTTCTGGTCATAACAACATGGTCTGTTGTTTTCACAGTTTATGATACGCATTTGCCGTAACGAGAATAACAGCATGTTAATTATAAATACTTACATAAGGGAAATTATATTCTTATGCATGAATCATGTGCTAAATCAATAGCTGTCAGGAGTCGCTATATGGAAAAATTATCGATTCTCAGTGACATGTCATGCTAGTATTTCAAAAGATAATAAGCATAGCAAGTCAATGAACGAAAATATCTTCTCTACTTTTTTCAAGATTATAAGACTAAGGAATCTGATTTTTCTTTCGCGAAGCGGATAAATTTAGAAGTTATAAGTTTTGTTTAGATTGTGCATGAGATGAAAAAATTGAATTCTGCTAGGATAGTCAATAACATGTTCGTGTCGTTATAAACAGAAAATACTAAATGCATCCTAAAACATTTAGATAATAAATATTATACATTGTTTAGGGATACGTAAATTTCGCATAGAAAATATCGAAATTTCGCGACAAAAACATACATAAAATTTCGCATTTATTCACGAAAAAATATAATTCAAATTTTCGCATTATTAAAGAAAATTACAATTTTACTTACTTGGATAGGTACGTATCTTAGTTAAAAGCTACAATTGTATTAGTCTCCTCATTCTGTTCTTTAAGCTTTGTCTTCTGTCAATAATTGCTATGTTGTACATACTAAAATATCTCAAATCTACTCTGTTGACGGGAAATCAGAGGCTTTGTATAGCTTCCTTTTTTCCAAAGTTAAGGTAGCAGCATTTCGTTGCAATTGAAATCTGTAAAACATCAACAGGAGTCCTCTTGGTTGACTACTGTAAGAAGCTGAAATACCTTAACTTGTGCGCTCAACAGACTTTCTTTAAATCTACTAAACTTTGTTCACAAACTTGATCGTTGATTTTTACAGTTAGATTTTTAGGTTCCACTCAGGTACGAAACTGGTCCGGAGGAAATTCCGATAAAATCCGAAGGAGATTGAGATTTCTCAGTTAAAGACCCGCGGAATGATCTTAGTTAAGCAATTACGTATGTCAATAAATTATTACTATTATTACCTGATTTCGCCTAAAAAGCCGTTTATCACCGAGTTTTGCCGAGAAGTAGTTAAAAAATAATTATTTGAATTTATTCGCTCTTATCGGCAAATTAGCATTTATTCGCATCTATTTCGTAAATACGAAATTCCGTGTCCCTAATTATGTTGCTTTAGAATGTATAATTTATAGTAATGTTTAGCTGACTATAAAAGTTACTGGAATATCAAAATTCATAATAAAATAAAATCGGAAAATGAAAGGTTTTTTCTTTGCGGGAAAAAAATAACGAGAATAAGCAGAATATAATTCAGAAGGTTCAATATACAGGATGTTTCATAATGGACCTCCTCATTTAAAAGGGTATTAAAACGAACGAAACCAAATTACAGAAAAAAGCTTTATTTTTTCGAAAAGAACTATAATCTAGGGTTTCAGGGGTGCAGTGGCTCGATTGGCAAAGGAGATTTCAAATGTTCTCCCGTTAGACTTCCTCTCTCTATATATATAATATTTCTAAGAATTTCTCATATTAAGAATTATTATACACCGTAATGTTTCTAAATTGTCGAATATAAAACCCGCTATGCTGATATCTTTCTCTATCCAATCACAACGCTGAGAACGAAGTACAAGCTGGTAATAAAGCCTGTAATATTTTCAAATGTTGCAGTTTGTAACATGTTGATAATATGTTCCAAACATGTCATCAGTATGCAAAAAAAAAATGTATATCATCAAAAGCAAAAATGTTGTTTGAAAATATATTGCCCTTCATTCTGCTATTCATATTAACAGATATCTAATTTTAAAAATGCATAAAGCATGTCCAAATACATTAGGGAATACAATATTGTTGTTGCTAATGCGGGGGCACTTGACGGTAAACATCTGCACTATTAACTGTGGTAATTTATTGACTGCTTTTTCTCTGAAACAAGTGGCATACAGGTGAGTCAACACTCCTCCTTGATACCACTTCAGTTATGACCGGCTAGCCCCAGGGTCGACATCTGGTGGGCAACTTCCCCCGCCCACTTACAACATGGAAGGACTTCCTGGCGTACGGATTTAACGTGCCCATACCAGGCGTAGACCCGCAAGCATTCAGTGATGGTGGTTGAGATTCGAATAGAGCTCCGTCTGAATTCTAACGATCTAACCACTCGTCTCCCTCGGGCACAGAGCTTGCAATAAAATTTGCATAAAATTTAACTAATACGTGAAAATTTTCCTTTCCACCAGTCATGGACCTAGGTTTCATTTTCATCAAGGGATTCCCTGCATGAATAGATAATACACCCGCTGGAGGTGACACATTTCCAAATGTAACATTTTGATATATTTTTACTGGTATCTGACAGTATCCGAGAAATCCATTTCAGAAGGGAAAGAAACCTAATAGCGCCCTTTACACGTACGCTCTTTCCCGCGTGAAACCACAATTCCGCGCGATTGAGTGCACGTGTAAAGGTGTCGGAGAGGAAGGGAAAGCTGCTTTTGAGCGTACTGCATGTTTTCTCTCGCGCAATCCCGTACGCTCCAAGTACTCCAAGAGCGTACGTGTAAAGAGCGCTATTAGCGCGCTTTACACGTAAGCTCTTTCACGAATGCTTGGAGCGTGCGCGCAATCCCGTACGCTCCAGGCACTCTCGAAAGAACGTTCGTGTAAAGGGCGCTATTTTCTCATTTCTTACATCTCCGTTAAGGTCCTGTTTCATGGAATTTCGTCATCTTCAAACTATCTTAATTTTGCTCCTAAATCGTGAACAAGGCTAGATTAAAATTGCAAACTTCTTAGTTGGTCAATCCAACAGATAAAAAGACTTAGCTCTGGCTCGGTTAAACAAGATTTGAAAAAAAAGTGAACGGAATTCATACTTCCGTAATACTAATTTTGGAGAGCAAGAGAAAGTTTGATGTTCACACTCGAGAATAATTTTTTTCAGAAACAATAGTAACAGTTTTAAGATTAAGCTGCTAATTCTCATCAGACTCACAATATAAAAGGCCAGCTATTTTTATAGAACTTTTTATGACAACAGGCAGTCAATTGTAATTTTCATGCATTTCGTAACTAGAATTTTAATCTAAATTAATATTCACTGGCGTAGAAAAGAAAAAGTCCTCTAAAACCATGAGCCTCTGTGATACACGTTTACGTTCTTACAACATATGGACAACCTTTTCGCTTGTGTTTCACAGCCTGTGGAACGCGTACCCGTTAGAATACGTACTGGACTGCCCAGGGGTACTCGAAATATTTTAGTAATGGAGGAAAAACCAACTCCGTATAATTTTAAAAAAAATTATGAAAAGTATGATGACTAGACTGGGACACTCCAGTGATTAGACAAGGACTCTAGTCACTGATGAGCTATGCAAGGGTAAACAAGCTCAACCATCTCTCTGATTACGAAGTAAAATGCTTAGAATTGTGTGACATCTGTTAAATTTTATAAGCCATATTTTTAGTTGATTTATACATGTAACTTATGAAAACAATTATATATACATACATACTTATTGTTATGAATTTCGTAAATATTGTTTCATTAAAATGGCTTCTATGGAAGATTTCCTATAGCTATGTATTTAACATGGAATCCTATGGGAATCTCGCCAAATATGAGAGTTATCGCCAAATTGGCGATGGATTTTGTGACTTATTTTGGTCACCAGATTTGGCAATATTTCGCCAACTTGCCGGCTAAACTTTTTTGGAAGCTTCTAGAAATATCGAGATGTGACTGGCCTATATAGGACGCTTTGTTAATCTATAAATATACGTGACATTGGCATTGGAACTCAGTTCAATTTCCTACTGAGAATTGAATGTGTTGTAACTGCGTTAATTGGCGTGTATTGTATTGAAAATTCTGGTATCCTGACTTGCGATTTTAGAATTTTCTGCTGTATAGAAGACAGTTGTTCGTCTTTTATGTTTGAATTTGTGCATACGCCTGAAGAATTTACGAAATAATAAATTTATTTTTGTGTGAACTTTCTGAAGAGATTCTTATTCAATCCTAATGAGCCCAGGAAAATGGAACAATATATATATATATATATATATATGTGTGTGTGTGTGTGTGTGTGTGTTTGTTTAATTACATTGATAGCTGAAGCTATAGTTTTACCTGTCACACACTGTTCACCTCACTATAGCAATAGTTTTATCTGTCTTGTGCAAGGGACACGCCATTTACACACACATTTCCAGAGGGGTGAGTGAGATATAAAAAGTTGAGAACCACTGTCTTAGTTTGACAAACTGAATTGTTTGATTCACTGGTTTGATATTTTAATTGTTTTATAATATACTAAACAGGGAGGCAAGGATATGAGAATTATATTTGATGCACAGGGTCTTTGACATGTTGCAAAATGATGATTTTGTTGTACAGTAATTACTACGCGGACATGTTTGTGGATGCAGGCAGAAAACAATTTATGAAAGTATGGGATGCGGTAATGCAGTATGATTTTTTACGAGTTATTACATTCAATAAAGGTACGTCTGATATCTAATTCAACTGGAACCATGTAATTAAACGAACATCTAAATATTCTAGACAGTTAGAACTTCCTTCTTTCTTGCATTTTTAACAGTAATTATGCTACCGATCGTAGCCTTTACAACCTGGCAAACTCCCTACCATTTAGCATGACATTTGAATGAGGAGTTTGTTGACAATGAAAGTGAAGTGTTAAATTGGTCTCCCTGGAATTCGGATTTGAATCCAATAAAACAGATAAACTAGTGCAATGTCTACTACTTTGAGTGAAACGCTCTTTCCTAAATTATAACTGACAGTTACACTGCATACTGAATATAAAGCTATTACTTCCAAAATCTACCAAAATCAGATAAAATGTGTGTGATCTTCCAATATCACACACACATAAACACAAAAACAACACACACACAACACACACACACAGACACATATATATACAGGGTGTCCCCAAAACGACCGCATAAACTCTGCACAGCTAGATTCCTCGTTGGGAGTATATAAAAACTGCCCAAAGAAGCGTTCCTGTACGATCCATAGTTTACGAGAAAAATACGAAAAACAAAGTATGACGTCACTCTGCCAGTGCAAGAAAAAACACTTTATTGAACATATCAAAGCAGATTTACATTTAAAGCAGATGTTCAAAGTGTCTGCCGTGCATGTCGAGGCAGCTTAGCACGCCGTGGAATGGCTGTCATCACACGTTGCAGCATCGCAGGGTACACCGGAGTACAAGCAGCCATGCAGACGAGCAACTAAGTCCATTTGTGTTGTCACTACGTCTCGATACACACCTTTCCTTGAGATGGCCCCATAGGAAAAAATCCAACGGTGTAAGATCTGGCTACGTGGCGGCCATAGAGCCGAACCCCCACGTACGATCTAGCGGCCGGGGTATTCCATATCCAGCCAACCACGTACAGGAGCACAGAAATGCGCCGGAGCCCATCATGCGGGAACCAAAGTCCCTGTATTACCGCTAATGGTATGTCATCGAGAAACTCGGTTAAGACCTCATTGAAAACACCAAGTACGACTGTCCCGAGAGCCGTTCAGGCAACAGATATGGTCCAAGCAGGCGATCCCCGAGTATGCCGGCCCACACGTTAAGAGACCAACGTTCCTGATGTTTCTGCGGCCGGATTGCATTGGGACCACATAATGGCTGTTGTGATGGTTGAATACCCCATCACGAGTGAAACATGATTCATCAGTCCACAGGATATGTGCAATGAAACCATTATCTGTGTTCTGTTGCCTGCAACAGCCATTCACAGAAGGTCACGCGTTTCTGAAAGTCATCTGGTTCAGACCTTGCGCGGTTGTGTACCGAAATGGGTGTAGCCTCTCAGACCGTAAAGCCTGTGCAAAGTACTTTTACTCGAAGTCATCTCACGGGCTAATACGCGTGTGCTTACCTCGGGGCGTCTCTTCTACCCGCTTGCGGTATTGCATCCGCCTGTGCTACCGTCAGGCCGCTCCGCGGTCTTCCAGTATCGTGAAGATCGGCTGTGGCAAGACGCTTCCCGCATTTCGCAGTCTGTCGTCCAGCCTACGGATGACGTTGACATCGGGAGGGACGGCGGAACGGATATCGACGGGCATACTCCCTAGCAGTTCGTAAGGCATTTCCATTACATCGGCCGTACATCAAGTAATGTCGCAGTAGTCACGAACGGAGTACATGGCCATCATACGAAGACTACCGGTAGCTGCAAGATGCAGCCTTTTAAATACCAGTTCAACGGCGTACAGTAACGCTTCTTTGCGCAGTTTTTATGTACTCACAACGAGGAATCTAGCTGTGCAGAGTTTTATGCGGTCGTTTTGGGACACCCTGTATATATATATATACAGTATGCCCACTAAAGTCCCTTCCCACCCTCTTAACTTTGGAACGGCTGCTGCTATATGCATAAAAGTGGTGTCTAGGTATAGTAAAGTAGCCATGCGCTACTGAATTAAACCACCTACCCGCGCCACCTGGTGGAAAACTGCGGAGTTAGCATTCCTATCTCGAAAACGGAACGAGATAGGGAAAACAAGTGATTTACAAAGTTGTAGAAAATTATCGATTTGGTACGAAAAGATACCTTGTGGACATTAATGAGAAGACTACAACGGTTCAAACGCACATTTGTTTTTAGTGATTTTCCTACACTGTGACGTTACAAACGGATCTGAGAAAGAAAAAAACAACTAATTTTAACAATATACTATTTAAGATGATCAAACTTCTCACCGTCAGCTGCAATACACATTTCGATCCTCGTTTTAAATCTCACGTTGCACACGTTGGAGCATAGAGCGAGACACGTTGGCACAAGCATTCGTAATGCGTCGTTTAAGGTCCTGTAATGTTCGTGGAGGGGTCGCATACACCTGTTGTTTCAGGTATCCCCACAGGAGAAAGTCCAGTGGAGTCAGATCAGGCGAACGTGTTGGCCACTCTTCGAAAACCGCCATACCCAATTATTTGCTCTCCGAATTCCTTTACGAGGTACTGCTTCACTGGAGATCTCAGCTTTGGAATACTCAGCCATGACCACGAGCATCAACATATTACAACCCCAAGATGATGTCTCTTTTTATAGCTGTCTCAGGTGAACAGGCGTGACGATTCTTAACGGATTTGCTTACTGCAAAAATTTCGAAACCAAGCGCAATTGCGTTGAGTTGATGCGACACTGTTTTACACGATCTACGTATTGTCTACTCTGTTTATAAAGACAATCAGTACAAGGATGAAACCGTCCGAGGTTTGAACCGCGGTCCTTTTGATTGGGGATCAAAGCGATATACCACTGTGCACATTGCGGTGTCGTGTTTTTCCCGAAAGATAATCATTTCTCCTTTCGTTCAAATTTCGTGACGTCACAGTGTAGGAAATCACGAAAAAAACAAATGCGCGTTTTAACCGTTCTATTCTTTGCATTAATGTCCACCAAGGTATCTTTTCGTACTAAATCGATGATTTTCTACAACTTTGTAAATCACTTTTTTCCCTATTTCGTTCCGTTTTCGAAATAGGAATGCTAACTCCGCAGATTTCCACTAGGTGGCGCTGTAGGTGGTTTCATTCAGTAGCGCATGGGTACTTTACTATACCTAGACACCACTTTTATGAATATAACAGCAGCCGTTCCGAAGTTTAAGAGGGTGGGAAGGGACTTTAGTGGGCATACTGTATATATATATATGTGTGTGTGTGTGTGTTTATATATATATATATATATATATATATATATATATATATATATATATATAGTATATATATATATATATATATATATAGGAGGGGCTTCATGTGCATGAACATCTTTATTAGGGGAACAAAATTTACGTACTATGTCAAATAGTTCTTTTTAGTCTAGGGTTACTTTTACCTTCATCTATTATTTTCTTGAGAATGAATAGTGGTTTTACTATTAAAACTTACTATATGCGTTCGGATCTTATTCAAATTGAAGTCAATATGTCAATTTTGTAATGGAAAATATCTTTTAATGTCCCCAACACGTCAGAAGTTAGTTGGGATCGAGAGACTTAAAAAGGGCTGGCAGTTCTCAAATTTTTTTGTTTGTTTTTAACTTGCAAATAAAAGGTGAACAAATTCTTATACAGAATTAATCTGGGTTTCAGTATAATAACTCCGTATGTATAGTGCATTACATTAATGTAAATTCTTGAAATCTCTTTTATCTCAACATTTTAGTATCCCTCTAGGATATTAGATATACCGTAAGATGGGGTTACTTTGTGACGGATTTAAGTATTTTCCTGTGCCAGTCGATCAGTTTTAAAAGCAGCCCAAAACGAACAATTGCAAAACATTGGTACATTATTTCCTTATGTAGTAATGTATTGTGCTAACCCGGGTCTGTAATTACCATTGAGAAATTAAAGTTCAAATGTGTCACAAAATTGCCCCGCCGAGTGAGGCTACTTTGTGACATGTGTGTTTTCTCCTTGAAATCGAAGAGGAAAAATTACTTGACACATAGTTAGGCAGTAAAACGATTATCATAAGCTTGATACACAGTTATATATACCGATTACTAATATTGGATAGCTTTATCTATAACTTTGACATCAATGAGACCTCGGATGCCCAGGGCAACCATCAGTTCTTTGAAAAGATGAGGAAATTCGTCTTTCGGCAGATTCTGCTCCTTTGGGTAGTATTTTTTTTCAGATAGTCAATACTTCTTTCTCGCCAGTGGTATTTTAGAGGACGGAAAAATGCAACATCAAGGGGCTGGAGGAGTTGGGTCGACTTTGTGGGTTATTTTGTGATAGTGTCAATGTGACACAAAGTAACCTCGTTACCTTTTGATATTTAGGTTATGTTCTCATATCCCTCGGAAATGTCACTATACAAAGTTATATTGCTCCACAATCTAACCAACATATTGACAATAAAAACTAATTACCCGTGGTAGTTGGTGGTATAAGGTGTTAGCTTTCAGCAAAAAAGTTTCCGAAGTTTGAGTCATAGCTTGACAACAGGCAGTGGCGTAGCTACATATTCAGCGCCCTGGAGCAAGTAAAATCGGTGCACCCACTTGTTTCTCGGAAGAGTCCTGGCAAAATTTGCTTTCTATCTAATCTTATTTCGATTTAAAACCTTACTTAATAATAATTTATTTGAAATTCAAGACATTTCAATAATAAGAAATTCAATTGAATAAATATAAATAGAATTATAAAACAAATTATATACTTTAAGTATGGAGTGCCCACTAATATTAACTACATATTTTATAAACTACATTGACAAAATATACTTATGCATGTTCAGTTTCCATATAAATAAAAGTTTTTACCAGACTCTAGTCGCAGCCTACGATCGGTTCGGCTTGAAGTATAAAGTAAATGTAGACAGACTATCACAAGATTATTGATAAATTAAAGATATATATATTTGAACTTTGATTGATATATATATATATATATATATATATATATATATATATATATATACTTGAACTTTAGAGGGTTTTTTTTTGTTCTAACGGGAATACAAAACTCTCAAGAGTCATTTAAATGAGCATTTACACTAAATGAACATTACACTATAAAATGCTAATAAAAAAAATTAAATTTAAAAATAAAACCCATCATTTTTCTATTTCACAGTTTTATGTTACAAAAAAAGTTTTAAAATATTTTTGAGGTAGATATTTGGATCAGATAGGAATGGAACGTTTTCACTCGGCATTATATGTTTTATGTGTGTTTTCTGACTGGTTTGCAGGGTAAACTACATATACTTATTTAACAGTTTTCAATTAAACCAATTTTGTTTCGACATACCTAATTACTTACATGTTTTCCACACACACTGCTTTTTAAAATTCACAATAAAACTTAATGGCAACTAGATTCAAACTTAATGATGTAGTTCAGGCATCGAGGCACGGTGTATAATGTATGATTATCTCTATGAACAGTTTTCAAATGCATTTATGAAATTGTTCAATACATTTAAAATCTCCATTGATCCGTTCTTAACTTTTCTTATAATTTAAGATGAACTTGAAAGAAAGTTTTAGAAATAATTAATGATACTATTTATGTGAGAATTTTTAAAAAATATTATAAACTGACACAAAAATTTTCATTTAGACTTAATCCGTCATAAAGTCTTAACTTCTGTTTAATTTCGAATGTTTGACTAAACGTACACCTGTTCTGAGCGTTTACAATTAACTTAATATTGACCTAATTTTACTACTAATAAAAATTATTTAATTGCCTCCATTTTTGCCCGAATGCAACTATTTTTTTTTTCAATCGTTTTCCTAACTAAAACTTATTTTATCGACAACCTTTGAGTTTGACACCTCGGACCCCCAGACCATTAAGGTCCATCGTCCATGATGCACCTGAAGACCAGTCACTACGTAGCAAGAGCCTGAATACGCAGTAGAGGGTTAATTTCCGAAGTTCGGTGGCATTTTCCATTGCTGTGGGGCTGGAGGATGCCGGACAAACAGTACAGATCTGTCATCCACTCAAGGCAACCCCAGCCACCAATTAAATCGTGAAGGTGCTGGGGATCGATCCCAGGGCCTTTCACATGCGAAGCGAAAGCTCTACCACTGAGCTACACACCCGCTATTTTATCGACAAAACTAGAAAAGTTTAAGGTAAATCTAAAAACTGTTATTACAATTTAGTTTAATTTCTACTTATTATGATTACATTTTCGAATTTGGGTGCACGTTGCACCCGAGTAAACACGTTATTGATTTCGGTGGTGTTTACGGGATTCAAATTCCGTAACACCACCGAAATTTAGTAAAAGAAAAAGTGATGAATTATGATAGTTATGCTAATAACAACACGAATACACAATAACATCTGTTCATTTGCAATATTAATGCACCTGATTTGCACTAATATTGCAAGTATAACATTTGTGATTGAAAGTCAATCACACAATGTTATATTTGCTCATATGTTTTGTACTGTGCCAATTTTCAATCTTTTCGGTTAATTCAGGTAAAGTTTAACTAATTATTCATATTATTGAACACTGCTTTATCTGCAAATATTATTTATATATTACTCTTCCGTTTAAACGCAGAATAGTGAAACCGGAAGTACTTTAATCTGTCATAACAAATAAAAGTTTTAATACTTGAAGTTGATTTCTTTCCTAAATAACTTGTGACTTTCTGCTTACATTTATCATTCAGCAGATGTAATTGAAATGTATTCAACTGTTCCAAATGCTCCGAAGTACGGGGAGTTTTTCCAACAAAAATGTTGAATGCATGTATACTTCAGGTATTTTGGCAAATGAAATAGCAGTGTGGAAATGCGTTTTCCAACGAAATATTTCTCTTCTCTTCTTCACTTTTATAACGAGAAATTAGTTTTAAAAGGACCAATCTCAGAAAACCTCGAATCTCAGATGATACCAGTAAATTTGGGGCCATATTGCAATATTTTGATTTATAATTTCGATTTCAGTCGGATGAGTTATTTGCCCAGGCAAACGCAGAATCGCCCCTAACATAATGGACAGAGTAATCTTATGTTATCCCTCACACTAGTAGAATCGGATATAAAAAAGTTTATATTTGGCGCTTGTGGGATTCGCCGGATACATGTGACCTTCTTTGCAGTAAAACACAACTTATAATACGTATAGTAAGTGCCTATAGTAGTGCTTTTAAACATTCTTAACAATCATCATACATTTTTATAGGTTTATTAGAGGTATATAAAGTGTTAAATTTGTAATGAAAATTTTCTGAAATCAAAATTATAATAAGTACATTCTAATATATTTAGGTGCTTATAGTTTTATTTACTTAAAAATATTTCATTTATTTTTTGTATATTTTATAGAAAGTCTGAAAAATCGAAAATTTTTTATACAAAAGTTTTCACAAATTTTTATTCCACTCTTTCAAATTTTGCGCCCCTATGAATTGTGCGCCTGGAGCTGTTCGCTCCAACTACTCCACGGTAGCTACGCCCCTGACACATTTTTGAACAGTACACTGGCTAGCGAAGACAAATGGAGCGCAAAAGCTTTGGACACTGGCCACTAAGTGTCTCTGTATGTCAGACAAACTGTTGACGCTGTTCTGTGCCTTCCCGGTATTACGGTCGAGGTGTAAGATCTGAAATACGAAAAATTACTATGTGTCACAAAGTTAGCAATGCAGTCACAAAGTTAGCAATGCAGTCACAAAGTTAGCAATGCAGTCACAAAGTAACGCCATCTTATGGTAATGAAAATGTGTTTAACTTATATGATTATTTACTGAGGATCATGCCTTTTCTTGGTGGCGGGATCATTGCATATGTTAAAGCTACAGCAGGCCTCGCTTACGGGTTGGCGAAACTGTTGTTTAAATGTGAGAGTGATAAAGTGAAAAAAAATTTCAGAAGGAAAGTAAACGTTGTAGTAGAGCTCAGAGTAAAAGAAAAGTGATTTCATTTGAAATTAGGGGGATCGCCAGGTGTAACTTAGATCGGGAAAGTGTGATATTTGTTAGTAAATTACTTTACGTGGCTTGACGACGTAAAAATGCAGTCAAGCTTTGTTCACATTGAGTCCATCAGCGTTGCGTAGAGTCAAAGTTATTCGTATCGAAATAGTTTAACTAATGACAGCCTTCAAAGCAATTAGCCACAGAATTGTTAAGGTATATGACTGGTTTAAATTATTTCAATACGAGTAAAGCTGACGCTACGCAATGCTGGCGGACTCAATGGGAACAAGGCCTAAATCTGTCCAGTAAGCAAGTGTTCGTGGATTTTGTACCTTTCAAGACGTTTACTAAATGGTTGGGATAAGTTGTGAGGTAGGGCACATAAAGTTAATTATATAAAATAACTGCTTGGGACATTCTCGTCGTTGATTCAAATTAAATGGAAATTTCCTGGTTTGAGCGTAGAATCTGATTGACCTGAAGAGCTATATTCCTGACAACTGTTCCTAGTTCCTGGAAAATTTTATATTTAATTGATTGTAAGGTTGTTAAAAACCCCGACCGCCTATGAATACAGAAGGTTTGTTCGCACTTTATGGAAACGATTTTGATAGTTAAGTTATATGTATAAATGCCGTATTTTTTGCGGTGATTTGCTTCTATCTGATAGTCATGGTTCTTTACAATAGCTCTAGCTCGAATTTTCCATGCAAGTAAACTTTTTCTTAGTACTGTCATGGCCTTTTTTACCCTGTTCCCCTCGGACCGTTTTCCAAAGTCCGTTCAGTGTTCTTGGATGCCGTTTTCCTAAGGCTCGTTTATTAAAACGAAAGCGTAGGTGGAGAAACGTCAGGGGATTTTACAGGTATATCATTAAACTAGCCGCTGCGCGACCAGCATGGTCGCTTTTATTTTTTTATATTTTCTTTTGCAAAAAAACTCAACTGAAAGAAACCTATGTAAGGAATGTTACTATTACCTGTCATCATAAATATACGTTGTTAAGTGGTAGTGTGATCTCAGGCAAAAAATTTAAAATCATTGCAAAATTCTCTATAAGGATGATTCTAAAACATCGCGATTTAAAAAATATGAATTTCCATTACTTCAGAACAGAGTTAAAGATAAGACTGAGAAACCCAACAACAAAGATTCTAAAAATTACACTCATCTCTGTATGTAATATTTTTCAAAATTTAGATAACTACACTTTATCATTAAATCAAATAAG